>CM053029.1:53007535-53082535 GCA_028564925.1 Lithobates sylvaticus
ATTAGATTGCAAGCTCTTATGAGCAGGGCCTTCCTAAAACCCAGTACAATGAGATTATCAGACAATTGATTGTCTTTTTCTTTGCATGCTAGTCTCCAGTTTGAAAATGAAGAGGTTACTTAAGTACGAAAATTCTCGTACGATGGAATAAAAATTTTGAAGTGATGTAATGTTTTTTTATTGTATTTTCAGACAAAAACTGTGATGCTTATCCACTTCAGCTCCAGAAGATTTTACCCCCGCATTGGCCAGGCCATTTTTTTGCGATATGGCATTGCGTTACTTTAAATGACAATTGCGCGGTCGTGTGACGCTGTACCCAAATAAAATCGCTGTCCTTTTTTTCCCACAAATAGAGCTTTTTTTTTGGTGGTATTTGTTTACCTCTGCGTTTTTTTTTTTTTTTTTTTTGAGCTATAAACAAAATAAGAGCGACAATGTTGAAAAAAAATATGTATTACTTTCTACTATAAAACACACCAAATAAAAAAAAATGGAAAAAAAAAAATCAAATTTCTTCATAAATTTAGGCCGCTAAAGTCTAAGTCGCTGATCGCCACCATTACTGGTAAAAAAATAAAAATAAATAAAATATCCAAAACTATATACCATAGTTTGTAGACGCTATAACTTTTGCGCAAATCAATCAATTATTGGGATTTTTTTACCAAAAATATGTAGCAGAATATGCTACGTATTTTTTGTCAAAAAATCCCAATAAGCATATATTGATTGATTTGCGCAAAAGTTATAGCGTCTACAAACTATGGTATATAGTTTTGGATATTTTTATTTTTTTACCAGTAATGGTGGCGATCAGCGGCTTACAGCGGGACTGTGATATTGCGGCGTACAAATCGGACACTAACTGACAATTTTGACACTTTTTGGGGACCATGGACACTAATAGAGTAACTGTCACTGTACTAATGACACTGGCTGGGAAGGGGTTAACCCCAGGGGCGATCAAAGGGTTAAGTGTGTCCCTAGGTGCTTGCTAACTGTGTGGGGAATGGACTGACTGGGGGAACACAGGGAAGGGGTTAACATCAGGGGCGATGAAAGGGTTAACGCTACGCGCCGGATGCCTATCGCTCTACGAGGCTCTAATGCCGCGTACATGCGATCGGAAATTCCACCAGCAAAAGTCCAATGAGAGCTTTTGGTCGGAAAATTGTATGCTCCATCGGACTTTTGCTGGCGGAATTCCTGCCGGCAAAAGATTGAGAGCAGGTTCTCAATTTTTCGGTTGGAAAAAGTTCCGATCGGGAATTCTGATCGTCTATACCAATTCCGACGGGCAAAATTCCTACGCATGCTCAGAAACAATTCGACACATGCTCGGAAGCATTGAACTTTTCGTCGTAGTGTTGTACGTCACCGCGAACTTCTGTGTAACCGTGTGTATTCAAGACAAGCTTGAGCGGAATTCCATCGGAAAAAACATCCAGGATTTTTCAGATGGAAAATCCGCTCGTGTGTATGCGGTATAATTGGCTCTGATTGGCTTCAAAAAGATTGGGCTCTGCGCCCGAGCCCACCGACTTGTGACATTAGCGAATCAACATTCGCTATTGTCTGGACAGGAAGCCGATACCAAGACTAGATTGGCTGGGAGAAGCGACCAGGTTAGCCGGGGAAGCCACTGAAGCTGCCCACGACCTGGATGGGGTAAGTGCGGGGCTGGTGGGCTTGCGAGTGGGCGGCATGGAGGGGGGGGTTGTTTGTTTTCCGCCCTACCCAAAAAATGGAGCACTAGCCACCACTGGGGTTAAATATGTTCCCAGGGAGTGCTTACTAACTATGGTGGAGAGGTGCTTGTACTAGTGCTTAGCAGAAACACATGATCACTACCTTCCCTCGTCACAGACACAGACGCCTATGTAGACAAGGCAGATCGCCGTTCTGCCTGTGCCTCAAAATGATCAGCGGGTCCTGGCGGACATCATGTCCACCAGATCCACCGATTGGGTCCCGCTGTGTCCAATCACAGTGGGAGCGGGTCGCCGGTGGGGGGGCGTGCACGCCCCAGACCCAGAAGTGCAGAATCACGTACCTGTATGTGATTCTGCATAGAGCGGCTGCCCTGCCGCAGTAAAAGTGCATGGGTCAGTCTGCGCCAGGTTAAACGAAAATCGTACAATCTGGGACAATGTGTTTGTCCCTTCAGATAATTTCAGAAGAAAGCGGTGTACTAACGATCAGATTATCGTTCGATCGTTTCGAAAGCGGTATTTTATGTATGGTGTTCTGATCGTGTGTTTGGGCCTTAACCCTTTTCTATTGTAACTGTACTTCCTCCCTCTACATTGTAAAGTTCTGCACACACTGTTGGCGTTATATATTGTAATGCCGCGTACACACGATCGGAAATTCCGCCAGCAAAAGTCAGATGAGAGCTTTTGGTTGGAAAATGCGACCGTGTGTATCCTCCATCGGACTTTTGCTGGCGGAATTCCAGCCAGCATAACATTGAGAGCAGGTTCTCAATTTTTTTCGGTCGGAAAAAGTTCCGATCGGAAATTCCGATCATATGTACCAATTCCGACGCGCAAAATTCCTACGCATTCTCGGAAACATTTTGCCGCATGCTCGGAAGCATTGAACTTCATTTTGTCGGCTCGTCGTAGTGTTGTACATCACCGCTTTCTTGAACGGTCGAAAGATCAGCAAACTTTTGTGTGACCGTGTGTATGCAAGACAAGCTTGAGTGGAATTACGTCGGAAAAACCATCCAAGATTTTTCATCCGCTCGTGTGTACGGGGCATTATTGGCTCTGATTGGCTTCAAAAAGGATGGGCTCTGTGCCCGAGCCCACCGACTTGGGACATTAGCGAATCAACATTCGCTATTGTCTTCTTACTTCCCCTTCCAGCCAATCAGGACAGGAAGCCGGTACTAGATTGGCTTATAGAAGTGACCAGATTAGCCGGGGAAGCCACTGAAGCTGCCCACAACCTGGATGGGGTAAGTGCAGGGCTGGTGAGCTTGCCAGTGGGCGGCATGGAGGGAGGGGGGGGTTGTTTTGTTTTCCGCCCTACCCAAAAAATGGAGCACTAGCCACCACTGGGGTTAAATATGTTCCCAGGGAGTGCTTATTACGAACTGTGGGGGGGGGGGGTGCTTGTACTAGTGCTTAGCAGAAACACAGGACCACTACCTTCCCTCGTCACAGAACGGCGATCTGCCTTGTTTACATAGGCAGATCGCCGTTCTGCCTGTGCCTCGAAACAATCGGCAGGTCCCGGCGGACATCGCGTCTGCCAGATCTGCCGATTGGGCCCCGCTGTGTCCAATCACAGTGGGAGTGGGTCGCCGGCGCGGGGGGCGTGCAAAATGCGACCGTGTGTATGCTCCATCGGACTTTTACTGGCGGAATTTCAGTCAGCAAAAGATTGAGAGCATGTTCTCTGTTTTTCGGTCGGAAAAAGTTCCGATCGGAAATTCCGATCGTCTGCAGCAATTCCGACGCACAAAATTCCTACGCATGCTCGGAAACAATTCAACGCATGCTCGGAAGCATTGAACTTAATTTTCTCGGCTCGTCGTAGTGTTGTACATCACCGCGTTCTTGAATGGTCAAAAGATCAGAGAACTTTTGTGTGACCCTGTGTATGCAAGACAATCTTGAGCGGAATTCCGTCGGAAAAACCATCCAAGATTTTTCAGACGGAAAATCCGCTCGTGTGTATGGGGCAAAAATCCTATATAATAATAACAATAATGAGATAATAATCGCTACTACATGCTCCATTGTTCCCTGTGCATTGCTGTCAACTGCTGATCGCTAATTGTAGAATGATCGTGGATGATGGCCGCTCTAGCAAAAATGGCAAAAGCGTAAGACGCACGTAAAAATGCACCAAGCCTAAATGGTTCTAGGTATTTGAGATTTCCTCCTCCCATACCTAGCAATATGTCCAGAAAATGTGTGTTAAACACGGGAATTAGCGCCATCACGTACAATAAAACGCGCTTATTATATCCACACAGGAGTATAAATGGCCTCTAAATGCTGCTGCTGGTGAAATGAAGACGTAGTAATTAAATGAATCTCCTCTTATCTCTCGGCGATACAATAGCAATATTTGATATATGTTCCTATAGGAGATGGAGCTCTCATTGCTATTGTTATGTGTACTTGTATCATTGCTATGTGGCCACTTGTAGGTGTTTTTTTCGCTTTGTTTCGGGGCTGCAAAGGATGATGGATCTACAAATAATAATAGTAACAATGTGCGCAGGATGTCTGAGATGCCGGCTCGCTGAATTTGTAGCATTATGTGGAGAAAAAAAATAAAAAAATTAAAGTGACCCTTGCCTTTCCGCCAATGTCCACATCACATCATCTCAGTGCTCATCATATGGTCTGGCAGTGGCTGTGGGGGAAATGCTCGGTGATCCAATGTGTGTGTATTTTGGGGGGGGGGGGGGGTATTACAGTTGTCTGGTGAGCTGGGATAACGCATAGCAATCCTGGAAAGGTGATGATCATGAGAGCAGCAGAGATAGCGAGAAAATAAGGATGGAGAAAGATGGAGGGGGTCAAAAATAAGGATGGGGGGGGGAGTGGGGGTAGCAGATGTGGACAGTGAGGATTGGTGATGGGTTGGGGAAGGAGAAAGAGAGGGTGGAGGGTGAACAATGAGGGAGGGGAGAGAAAGAGGGAGTCCGGGTGGACAGTGAAGGTGTGGGGGGGGGGTGCGAAGAGGAAAAATGGAGGTGTGGACAATGAGCATGATGGGGGACAGAGAGAGAGAGAGGGTGGGGAGATGGACAGCGATGATGGGGAGGGGGGTAAAGAGAGATGGTAGGGGACAGATGGTGAGGTTACATGGAGTAGAGCGGGGAGTTATGGGGGTGTACAGTGAGGGTGTGGTGGGGGGGGGGGGGGGGAAACAGTGAAGATGAAGGGGGCAGAGAGAGAGAAGGGTGGACAATGAGCATTATGGGGGACAGAGAGAGAGAGGAGGGTGTGGAGATGGACAGTGATGATAGGGAGGGGGATAAAGAGAGATGGTAGGAGACAGATGGTGAGGTCGCATGGAGTAGAGCGGGAAGTTATGGGGGTGTGCAGTGAGGGTGTGGTGGGGGGGGGGGGAAGAAACAATGAAGATGAAGGGGCAGAGAGAGAGAGGAGGGTGGACAATGAGCATGATCGGGGACAGAGAGAGAGAGAGAGGAGGGTGGAAAATGAGCATGATGGGGGACAGAGAGAGAGAGGAGGGTGTACAATGTGGATAAACAGGGGCAGAAAGAGAGAGGGAGGGTGTGGAGATGGACAGTGATGATAGGGAGGGGGGTAAAGAGAGATAGTAGGGGACAGATAGTGATGTTCCATGGAGTAGAGTGGGAAGTTATGGGAGTGTACAGTGAGGGTGTGGTGGGGGGGGGGGGGGCAGTGAAGATAAAGGGGCAGAGAGAGAGAGGGAGGGTGGACAATGAGGATGATGGGGAACAGAGAGAGAGAGGAGGGTGGACAATGAGAGAGAGGAGGGTGGACAATGAGAGAGAGGAGGGTGGACAATGAGAGAGAGGAGGGTGGACAATGAGAGAGAGGCGGGTAGACAATGAGAGAGAGGAGGGTAAACAAAGAGAGAGGAGGGTGGACAATGAGGATGATGGGGAACAGAGAGAGAGAGGAGGGTGGACAATGAGAGAAAGTAGGGTGGACAATGAGCATGATGGGGGACAGAGGGAGAGAGAAGAGTGGACAAAGAGAGAGAGGAGGGTGGACAAAGAGAGAGAGGAGGGTGGACAAAGAGAGAGAGGGTGGAGAGAGAGAGGAGGGTGGACAAAGAGAGAGAGGAGGGTGGACAAAGAGAGAGAGGAGGGTGGACAAAGAGAGAGGGGAGGGTGGACAAAGAGAGGGGGAGGGAGAGAGGTGGGACAAAGAGAGAGAGAGAGAGAGTGGACAAAGAGAGAGAGGAGGGTGGACAAAGAGAGAGAGGAGGGTGGACAAAGAGAGAGGGGAGGGTGGACAAAGAGAGGAGGGTGGACAATGAGCATGATGGGGGACAGAGAGAGAAGGGTGGACAATGAGAGAGAGGAGGGTGGACAATGAGAGAGAGGAGGGTGGACAATGAGAGAGGAGGGTGGACAATGAGAGAGAGGAGGGTGGACAATGAGAGAGAGGAGGGTGGACAATGAGAGAGAGGAGGGTGGACAAAGAGAGAGGAGGGTGGACAATGAGCATGATGGGTGACAGAGAGAGAGAGGAGGGTGGACAGTGAGGATAAAGAGGGATAGAGAGAGACAGGGTGTGGAGATGGACAGTGATGACAAGCAGGGGGGTAAAGAGAGATGGTAGGGGACAGATGGTGAGGTTACATGGAGTAGAGCGGGAAGTTATGGGGATGTACAGTGAGGGTGTGGTGGAGGAACAGAAACGATGAAGGGGCAGAGGGAGAGAGGAGGGTGCACAATGAGGATAAAGAGGGATAGAGAGAGACAGGGTGGGGATATGGTGGGTGGACAGTGTAGTTGTGGGGGGGGGGAGTCTGGAAAAAAAGAGAGAATGGAGAGATTGACAATGAGGATGAAGGGGGCAGAGAATGAGGATGGGGGGACAGACAGTAATGATGAGTAGGGGTAGAGAGAGATGGTGGGGGACAAATTGGGATGTTGAATGGAGTAGAGCGGGAGGTTGGAGGGGCCGACGATGAGGATGAGGATGAGGATATGAGAGAGAGAGAGAGAGAGAGAGAGAGAGAGAGAGAGAGAGAGAGAGAGAGAGAGAGAGAGAGAGAGAGAGAGAGAGAGAGAGAGAGAGAGAGAGAGTGAGAGAGGAGAGAGAGAGGCAGAGAGTGAGAGGGTGGGGAATAGACACTGAGGATGAGGGTGGAAACAGATAGAGATGGGAAACGAGGGAGAGGTTAGACTGCATGAGGGGAGAGAGGAAGGGAAGGAGAGGGTAGACTGCATGAGGGGAGAGAGGAAGAGAAGGAGAGGGTAGAGGAGATAAAGAGAGGGGATATGGGAAGAGATGGTGAGAGAGGGAGAGGGTAGAAGGGATAAGTAGAGAGATTGAAAAAGGAGAGGGTTGAGGGGATAAATAGAGGGGATAAGGAAAGAGATGGGGAGAGAGGGAGAGGGTAGAAGGGATAAGGAAAGATATGGGAAAAGAAGGAAAGGATTGAGGGGATAAAGAGAAATGATAAAGGCAGGAGATAGAGAGGGTAGAGGGGATAAGGGGTCAGATGGAGTAAGAGGTAAAGAAGAGATGGGATAAAGGGAGGGGAGAGATTGGGAGAGAGGGAGAGGGTAGAGGAGATGAAGAGTGGGAATAATGAAAGAGATAGGGATAGAGGGTTGGGTAGAAAAGATGGAGAGGGGGGGGGGGGGGGATAAGATGAGAGAGGGAGAGGGTAGAGAGGATGAAAAGAGGGGTTGGGGGAAAGAGAAGTGGAGATGGGGAGAGTGATGGGGGAGATAAAGAGGTGAGGGAGAGGATAGAGGGGATGGAGAGAGTGGAGAGATAGAGAGGGTAATAGGGTTTGATAGAGGGACTGATGGGTTGATGAAAATGAATGGAGGGAGAGGGTTTTGGGGAAGTGGACAGAGAGTGTAGGAAGTATTAAAAAAGTTGGAATAGAGATATTGGGGAGGGGGGGGGGGTTGTAGAATACGGGAGAAGGTGAGGATAGAGAGATGCAGTGAGAGCGAGAAAAGGGAGTGGAGAGAAAGAAGGGGTGAGTGTATGGAGATATGGAGAGAGGGGTTGGATTGGAGAGATGGAGATGGAGAGGGGCACAGTGGAAAGTAGCAGGAAGGTGAATAGGGAAGGAGATGGTGGGAAGGTGGGTTGGGAAGGAGATGGTGGGAAGGTGGGTAGGGAAGGAGATGGTGGGAAGGTGGGTAGGGAAGGAGATGGTGGGAAGGTGGGTGGGGAAGGAGATGGTGGGAAGGTGGGTGGGGAAGGAGATGGTGGGAAGGTGACTAGGGAAGGAGATGGTGGGAAGGTGGGTGGGGAAGGATATGGTGGGAAGGTGACTAGGGAAGGAGATGGTGGGAAGGTGGGTGGGGAAGGAGATGGTGGGAAGGTGGGTGGGGAAGGATATGGTGGGAAGGTGGGTAGGGAAGGAGATGGTGGGAAGGTGGGTAGGGAAGGAGATGGTGGGAAGGTGGGTAGGGAAGGAGATGGTGGAAAGGTGGGTGGGGAAGAAGATGGTGGTAAGGTGACTAGGGAAAGAGGTGGTGGGAAGATAGAGAGAAAATGATGGAAGAAATTGGGTAGGGTGAGAGGAGAGTGGGGGAGGGTAGGAGGAAGGTTATGTAAGAGAGAAATAGTTGGGGGGAAAGATGGAGTCAGAATCGGAGGTTATGATGAGGGGATGGGTAGAAAGAAAAAGAAGGTTATAGAGGTAGAAGGTTTGGGAGAAAGTGTGTGTGGGGGATGAAGAAAGAGGGAGGTGTGAGGGGGAGAGAAGGAAAGAGGTTGATGGGGGGGTATGGCGGGTGCTCAATCTATAATTTTGGCTTCCTGTGGAAAAGGGGCAGCTTTTGGTGTAAAATATTTAGGTAAAGGTCACACCCTTGCCACATTCTGGTTCATGTAGACCATAATTGGTACAAATCGATCAGTTGAACCCACTGGTGATTTGACTGTGTGACGGATTGATTACTTTACTCTAGTGACATGTACTCTAATTAGGCCAGTTCATGAAAAAGGAGGGTTTTACATCCTTCACGAGTGAAACCAGAAACATTCCATTGGGCCATATAGTGGCCTAATGATATTATCTGCACAATATCCTGGCCCATGAAGCCGAACTGTCAATTTGTCGCTTCCTTCTATCCTAAAGAGAACTGGTCATGACTGGGCTTCTGCAAAAATTTGGTGAATTTTTCAATGTACTATAACTGGCCAATCCTACATCAGAAGGGTTGATATTTGCCCATTTAGCTTGACTTTCTTTGTCTGAGACTGACCACAGCTTGGGAATCAGGGGTCAGAGTTCATCTGATTTCCAGCCCCTCTATGGGTTTCCTCCCTTCTAAAGAACTCTAAACAAAGCTTTAATGCTAATGAGTGACTGAACAAATATTCACTTTAAATGTATTGCCGCAAGCTTGTTCCAGGTATTGAGGACAGAGGATGCCAGGCAGTTAGCATTTTCAGGTGGTTAGCTGTGGCTGCCTACTTGACACTGCTATGCACTCCAGGAGCTAGAATATAATGTTAGGAGTTAGCACAGCAGCACCAGACTTTAATTGACCCCCCATTCCTTCAACTTTCACAGTAAGTAAAGCTAAAAAAAAAAGTGGTCAAAATAAAAATATCTTATAAGTCAGCTTGAAAAATAATAATAATAATGATATTATTAGTAATACTAATAATAATAATAATAACCTTCCCTAAGTAAGCCTGAATAATACTATTATTATTATTATTATTATTATTATTATTATTAATAATAATAATAATAATAATAATGCCATTAATATTATTTATTGGAAATAAAAAATGTTTCCTAAGCAAACCTGAATCATAATAATAATATTAATACTCCTTTAAGTAAGTCTATAAAATAATAATAATAATATTATTAATAATAATAATAATAATAATAATAATAATGATGATGACAATAATAATTATCACCACCATCACCATTATTATTATTAATAATATTAATTATGGCAAATAAAAATGTTTCCTAAGTAAGCCTGAATAATAACAACAACAATAATAATAATCTTCTACAAGTAAATCTGTAGAATAATAATAATAATTATGGCAAAGCAAATAAAAATGTTTCCTGTATAAGCCTGTGCAAAACTTATACTTTGACTATAAATACTAATAATATAATATAATAATATTAAACTTCTTTCTAAATAAGCCCTAATACTACTACTACTACTAATACTATTACTACTAATAATAACAATAATTCCTAAGTAAGACATAATAATAATCACAATAATAAAATAAAAATAATAATCTTTCATAAGTAACCTTAATACTAATAAAAATAATAATATTATTATTATTATTAACAACAACAACAACAACAATAATCTATATAAGTAAACTCATATAAAAATAGGCTAATACAATTAGCTAATAAAATGTGCATACAGTATTAATATTAAAAACGAATAAAACTCTTTCATAAGTAAGACTGTAAATAATAATAATAATAATAATAATAATAATAATAAAATAATGGAAATATTTCATATAGGTTTGGGAACCGGAGTATGATTTTTTTTTACATCACCTTCCTACTTCATTATTTTGGCTGATGGGTCCTTTAAGGGGGAGGAGCTGTATCAATTTTCGTTTTTTTCTTTTAAAACTTTAATGACTTTTTTTTTTCCAGCCCGGTGTCCTAGGACGGGTCTATGGTATGTGACTATGTGTACATACTGTATCATCTTGTGAGAACAATGCTGTGTGAAATAGGTGAAGCTTAGTTCGTGGGAACGGTGGAGAAGGCCTGGAAATAAATTAAACGCTCCATAAATCTAACGTACAAGTGGCATTGTACAAAAGAGGGACTAATAACCTTCCAGAGAACGTTTATGAAAAGTCCCAGGTCGCCCTCGTTACTTCATTATATCACATTGGATTTCATCTCCCCGTAGAGCAGTGTAAAGGTCTCATTATCAGTCTTTTCTAGCAGTCAGGAGGTGGACTGCCATTGGACAGGTAGTCAGGAAAATATCCTCCTGTAGTCAGGACGGATAATGTATTAAAGTTTATGCAGGGCCAAAACTTTTTATTTTTCAGTTCTGGATTAAGCAGTGAAGGGTTTTTTGCCGTGTCCCCTTGGGGAGATTTCCCCTTACTTCCAGTCCCAGGAAGAGGAAATCTCTCCAAAGCGAGGGGGAAATCCCATGTTAGACAGTTGTCACCAGAACATGTGTCCCCATTGGAAAATTTTACCTCAATTCCGGTCTAAAAAAAATTGGCTCACTTAAAAGCCTGCCAGGCCTTTCTGTATGTGAGAAAAAGGCCTATGTTTATGGTTCTATATACGGTTCTTGTAGAAAATCAAAGTCCGGTCTTGGATCAGGGGCGTTCAGGGTCAGATTTTATAAAAAGCCCCCTAAGATACACAGATGTTCCCTAACTTTACATAGATCACCCCGGACATGTCTCTATTGGAATCAAAAAGCCCCCTTTTTCTTTTAAGGCTCAAGTCACTAGTGAGTCTATAGCCGGCCCCATCCACCTGAAAACATGCTTAAAGGGGTTTTCCATCCTTAACTAAAACGCTCTAATCCCCTTTATGGAGTGTCAGCAGGGGGCCCTATTCTGCAGCCTCCACCCTAATCCCTTTCATAGGCTCACCAGGCAGACCCTTTTAACCTCTTTTAACCCAAAAAGACTAACAGGACAATAGGAAGCCTCCTCCGCACAATGACCATCCATACAATGTGCAGAGACTTCTCAACCATACTTCAGTATGTGTCACTGGAGGACTCCTATGTCATCTGTAGTGCGAGCTTATACACTAACCTCAATGAGCCCTCACTATCTATCTATCTATTATCTATCTATCTATCTATCTATCTCCCTTTATCAATCTATATCTATACTTTTTATGTATTATATTTCTTCAGTAGCAGTAAGTAACTGGCCTCTAAACATGTTTTGGGCCCCCTTATTCAGTTAGGGGCAACTTAGAATATCATGAAGAATGCCTCCTTAACATGCTCTAAAAGTGACCCGTGTCCAGGTCTATGTGACAGCAAAGGGGTATTTGTATCTAAATCCAAGGTTGGCCATAAAGGTTCAATAACAGCCAATGGAACTCTCAATTATTAGCATTACTTGTCAGGGCTATATAAATCCTGTATAATAATAATTACCGGTACTTGTGATAATGGGGCCATCTCTGTTCTCCTGGGGGGCAATAATAAGAGCTTGGGTAGCCAAAAGGGCCCATGCAAGGAGAAAAAGGGCACAAATAATGTTCCAGGTATTAAAGCGGTCGATATTCTCTGTGCCAGGGCCTTCTGCTGAGTTCCCCAGTCTTTTCCTGAGTGCCCGAGTTCTTCTACTGAGTCCCCAGGTCTTCTACTGAGTGCTCTGGGTCTTCTACTGAGTCCCTATGTCCTCTGCCTCAGGTTTTCTGCTGAGTGCCCTGGATCTTCTACTGAGTGCTCGGGGTTTTCCACAGAGAGCCCAAAGTCTACCCGAGACCCCATGTCTTCTACTGAGTACCTGAGTCTTCTATTGAGTCCTTAGGTCTTCAGTCCTGGGTCTTTTACTGAGTTCTCCAAATCTTCTGCTAGGTGCCCCGGGTTTTCTACTGAGTGCCCTGAGTTTTATATTGAGTCCTTAGGTCTTCAGTCCTGGGTCTTTTTTTTTTTTTTTTTTAACAAGAAAAAAGTCCTGGGTCTTTTACTGAGTTCTCCAAGTCTTCTGCTAGGTGACCCGGGTCTTCTACTGAGTGCCCTTAGTTTTCTATTGAGTCCTTAGGTCTTCAGTCCTGGGTCTTTTACTGAGTTCTCCAAGTCTTCTGCTACGTGCCCGGGTCTTCTACTGAGTGCCCTTAGTTTTCTATTGAGTCCTTAGATCTTCAGTCCTGGGTCTTTTACAGAGTGCTCCAAGTCTTCTGCTAGGTGACCCGGGTCTTCTACTAAGTGCTTTGAGTCTTCTACTAAATCCCCAGGTCTTCTGCTGAGTGTCCAGAGTCTTCTATTGAATTCTCAGGTCTTCAGTCTTGGGTTTTCCACGGAGTGCTCTGAGTCTTTTAATAAGTACCCAGGTCTTAAAGGGGTTGTAAACCCTTGTGTTTTTTCATCTTAATGCATCCTATGCATTAGTGATCGACCCCCCAGCCCCCCCGTTTTACTTACCAGAGCCCCGTATTTCCCTCTGCGGAGACGTGCTGTCCCTCTCTGCACGGGGTCCACGCTCTTGATTGGATAGATTGATAGCAGCGCAGCCATTGGCTCCCGCTGCTGTCAATCAAGTCCAATGATGCGGGGGCCGGGAGGCGGGGCCGAGTCCAGCATTCGTGTCTATGGATGCCAAATGCTGGACTCGGGAGCACACTCGCAAGGTAACCCCCCGGGAGAGCGCTTCTCCTAGGGGGTTATCTGATGCGGGGAGGAGCCGCGAGAGCTGCCGGGGGACCCCAGAAGAGGACGATCGGGGCCACTCTGTGCAAAACGAGCTGCACAGTGAAGATAAGTATGACATGTTTGTTATTTTAAATTAAAGAAAAACGATCACTTTAAGCTGTGGGTGATCTGTTGAGCGTCCCAAGCCTTCTTCTGAGTGCTTCAGGTCTTCTTCTGAATCCCTTAAGTCTTCTGCCCTCGGTCTTCTACCGAGTGCCTTGGGTCATCTACCAAGTTCCCTAGGTCTTCTGCCCAGAGCTCTGTGTCTTCTACTGAGTGCCTTGGGTCTTCTACCAAGTTCCCTAGGTCTTCTGCCCAGAGCTCTGTGTCTTCTACTGAGTGCCTTGGGTCTTCTACCAAGTTCCCTAGGTCTTCTGCCCAGAGCTCTGTGTCTTCTACTGAGTGCCTTGGGTCTTCTACCAAGTTCCCTAGGTCTTCTGCCCAGAGCTCCGGGTCTTCCACTGAGTGCTTAGGGTCTTCTGCTGAGTGCCTTGGGTCTTCTTCCAAGATCCCTACCATTATACTGCAATATATTAATTTTATGAATGAATGTATGCAATGCTGCTTTCCTTGCCATGTTGATCATTGGTCTCAATAAACATACATATGTTTGGACTTTTGTGAATTTGATTGGTCCCACCATGGCACACCTCATCTAAAGTCCCAAATTCCCCCTTCTTTAACATATGTCCAGGTATGGGGGCGTGAAACTTCCCTCATGTCCCATTTAAAGTCCCAAGTTCGTCTCTACCCATAGTTTCTACCAAGATCCCTAGGTCTTCTGCCCAGACCTCCGGGTCTTCCACTGAGTGCTCAGGGTCCTCTGCTGAGTGCCCTAGGTCTTTTGGTGAGGGGTGCAGGTCTTTTACTGAGTCTTCTGCCCAATGCCCTGGGTATTTTTTTTTGCTTCACTGTAGCACCCTACGCTGTACATGAACTGTGGGCAAGCCTGTAATGAGTATGAGGGATACATAGTCTTTTTTACAGACTTGGCACGTAAATCAGAAGTAGGGTCCCCGTCGCAAAAGTTCAGCTGCAGCAGGAAGGACCAAGCACTGCATACATTCACATACTGCAAAAAAAGTGCAAGCGCGTTCATAAATGTCCCCCCTTGTCTTTATTTGCATATATTGTTACCTAGGCAATTCTGCCCAAAAATGTTAATCCAAGTTTGGAAATATATAATTTACTTGTCACTTTTCTAGGCAGCGAATGCCACCTTTTTTTTGGCAGCAACTGATTCTTCTCTGTACTTTGAAAAAGCTAACAAAAATAAAAATGCACGAAAAATGTATGAGTGAGTGGGCCAGGTGCACTGCCCACGGGGGAAGAGAACTCCCACAGAGACTGGTAAGGTATTCTAGCGTGATAGTATTGGACAGTCAGCAACTCAATAGGCATGGCCGCACAGGACCGGAACACTTACAGCAAACCCGGCAAGGAAGAACGGTGCACAATATTGACACCGGACAGCATCCAACAGAGGAGGCGGCTGGAAGGCAATGGGGCCTCTGGTGAGAAACGCTACTGATGCAGTATAGCAACAGCCCCTATTCTGTCCCTCCGCCACTGGAACCTGCCCCTAGGCTAATCAATTTGTCCCTAACCAGTGGAGCTCTGTCCCTGACCTACCCACTGCCCTGACCTACCCTACATTGACCTACCCACTGCACGCACCAAAGATGGCCACAGAGGTCAGTCAGGGCCACAGAGTTCAATCGGACCACTGCTTCCCTGATGACACATACGAAGGCCTCAAAGGGACCTGAGCTCCCCTTGACCTCCACCTTCCCCAAGCTGCAGCCGCCGAACAGCGCCACCCTTGCAAGGAGGTCAAACTACACCTGCCTACATTTGGCCCACTTTTATTTTTCCTTCCACGTCGAAAATAGTTTCTCGCAATGGTCTTTCAAAGAGCATGAGACCACATTCTCCATCCCCTGGTACCTATACAAATTCTCTAATGTAGCATGACCAGTCTCTTGTGACATACAGTGCCATGAAAATGTATTCATACCACTTGAATCTTTCCACATTTTGTCATGTTACAACCAAAAACGTAAATGTATTTTATTGGGATTTTATGTGATAGACCAACACAAAGTGGCACATAATTGTGAAGTGGAAGAAAATGATAAATGGTTTTCAAATTTTTTTGCAAATAAATATCTGAAAATTGTGGCGTATATTTGTATTCAGCCCCCCTTACTCTGATACCCCTAACTAAAATCTAATGGAACCAATTGCCTTCAGAAATCACCTAATTAGTAAATGGAGTCCACCTGTGTGTAATTTAATCTTAGTATAAATACAGCTGTTCTGTGAAGCCCTCAGAGGTTTAGAGAACAATCAGTATCATGAAGGCCAAGGAACACACCAGACAGGTCAGGGATAAAGTTGTGGAGAAGTTTAAAGCAGGGTTAGGTTATAAAAAAATATCCCAAGCTTTGAACATCTCACGTAGCACTGTTCAATCCATCATCCGAAAATGGAAAGAGTATGGCACAACTGCAAACCTACCAAGACATGGCCGTCCACCTAAACTGACAGGCCGGGCAAGGAGAGCATTCATCAGAGAAGCAGCCAAGAGTAACTCTGGAGGAGCTGCAGAGATCCACAGCTCAGGTGGGAGAATCTGTCCACAGGACAACTATTAGTTGTGCACTCCACAAATCTGGCCTATATGGAAGAGTGGCAAGAAGAAAGCCATTGTTGCAAGAAAGTCATAAGAAGTGCCGATTTCAGTTTGCGAGAAGCCATGTGGGGGACACAGCAAACATGTGGAAGAAGGTGCTCTGGTCAGATGAGACCAAATTGTAACTTTTTAGCCTAAAAGCAAAACGCTATGTGTGGCGGAAAACTAACACTGCACATCACCCTGAACACACCATCCCCACCGTGAAACATGGTGGTGGCAGCATCATGTTGTGGGGATGCTTTTCTTCAGCAGGGACAGGGAAGCTGGTCAGAGTTGATGGGGAAGATGGATGGAGCCAAATACAGGACAATCTTTGAAAAGAAACTGTAATGCCCCATACACAAGAGCGGAAATTCCGCCAGCAAAAGTCCAATGAGGGCGGTCGGGAACCTGTTAAAAAACCTTTGGACAGAAGTTGTCGAACCATGGTGTGCTGGCGAATATGTAGACTTGTCACTTGCCACTGTCGCCTGTCACCAGGTGCAGCTTGTTACTTTCCACCGTCACCGGCCACCAGATGTGGGTTGTTACTTGCCCCTGTCACCAGGTGCAGCTTGTTAATTGGCACCGTCGCCTGCCATCTGATGTGGATTGTCACTTGCCACCAGATGTGGATTGTCACTTACCACTGTCGCCTGGCATCAGATGTGGATTGTCACTTGCCACCGTTGTCTGCCACCTGATGTGGATTTTCACTTTCCACGGCACCTGCCACCATTTGCAGATTGTCACGTCACCAGATGTGGATCGTCACTTGCCACTGTTGCATGGCACCTGATGTGGATTATCACTTGCCATGTCACCTACCACCAGATGTGGATGATCGCCTGCCACTATTTGCGGATTGTCACTTGCCATGCCAGCAAGTGCCACAAAATGTGCATTGTTGCTCCATTGGTGGCAGGCTGGGAGCACTTATTTAGTTCTGAGTGAGGGCAGGAGTGCGGTGATGCGGGGCGGGTGGAGAGAGATGATGGCATCTCTGCTTGTCCGCCAGCTCGCTTCTGTCAGCCGCCTGCCCTGCTCTCTCCTGCAGCCCGCACGCCGCACCTGCGGCCCAGATGCAGAGAGGCCATGGCCCACTGGTTAGGCAGGGGCCCCTGCGACAAGAGACTATGGGCCCCAGATTAGGGGCTATAGCCTCAATAGCCACCCCCTAGCGACGCCACTGGGCCCACCTGTCACCCTGCCCAGCCCAACGTTCCCCTCTCAGACACTCCAAGACAGGAAACAGTCTATGTGCTTGTTTTTATGTTTTATTGAGGGATTCGAACTTGGATGGGGTACAGGAAGTATGGGATGCCCAATAGAATTTTGCAGGACTTGCTGGGACAAACTATATACACTCCACTTCTCCTCCTGCACATCGCTTCCTCTCTAATGTTCACTCCTCTCTCCTCCAGCACATCGCCTCCTCTCTAATGTTCACTCCTCTCTCCTCCAGCACATCGCCTCCTCTCTAATGTTCACTCCTCTCTCCTCCTGCACACATCGCCTCCTCTCTAATGTTCACTCCTCTCTCCTCCTGCACACATCGCTTCCTCTCTAATGTTCACTCCTCTCTCCTCCTGCACATCGCCTCCTCTCTAATGTTCACTCCTCTCTCCTCCTGCACATCGCCTCCTCTCTAATGTTCACTCCTCTCTCCTCTCTCCTCCTGCACATCGCTCCCTCTCTAATGTTCACTCCTCACTGCTCCTGCACATCGCCTCCTCTCTAATGATCACTCCTCTCTCCTCCCGCACATCGCCTCCTCTCTAATGTTCACTCCTCTCTCCTCCTGCACATCGCTTCCTCTCTAATGTTCACTCCTCTCTCCTCCTGCACATCGCCTCCTCTCTAATGTTCACTCCTCTCTCCTCCTGCACATCGCCTCCTCTCTAATGTTCACTCCTCTCTCCTCCTGCACATCGCCTCCTCTCTAATGTTCACACCTCTCTCCTCCCGCACATCGCCTCCTCTCTAATGTTCACTCCTCTCTCCTCCTGCACATCGCTTCCTCTCTAATGTTCACTCCTCTCTCCTCTCTCCTCCTGCACATCGCTCCCTCTCTAATGTTCACTCCTCACTGCTCCTGCACATCGCCTCCTCTCTAATGATCACTCCTCTCTTCTCCTGCACATCGCCTCCTCTCTAATGTTCACTCCTCTCTCCTCCCGCACATCGCCTCCTCTCTAATGTTCACTCCTCTCTCCTCCCGCACATTGCCTCCTCTCTAATGTTCACTCCTCTCTCCTCCCGCACATTGCCTCCTCTCTAATGTTCACTCCTCTCTCCTCCTGCACACATCGCCTCCTCTCTAATGTTCACTCCTCTCTCCTCCCGCACATCGCCTCCTCTCTAATGTTCACTCCTCTCTCCTCCCGCACATCGCCTCCTCTCTAATGTTCACTCCTCTCTCCTCCCGCACATCGCTTCCTCTCTAATGTTCACTCCTCTCTCCTCCTGCACATCGCCTCCTCTCTAATGTTCACTCCTCTCTCCTCCTGCACATCGCCTCCTCTCTAATGTTCACTCCTCTCTCCTCCCGCACATCGCCTCCTCTCTAATGTTCACTCCTCTCTCCTCCTGCACATCGCCTCCTCTCTAATGATTACTCCTCTCTCCTCCTGCACATCGCCTCCTCTCTAATGATTACTCCTCTCTCCTCCTGCACATCGCCTCCTCTCTAATGATTACTCCTCTCTCCTCCTGCACATCGCCTCCTCTCTAATGTTCACTCCTCTCTCCTCCTGCACATCGCCTCCTCTCTAATGATTACTCCTCTCTCCTCCTGCACATCGCCTCCTCTCTAATGATTACTCCTCTCTCCTCCTGCACATCGCCTCCTCTCTAATGTTCACTCCTCTCTCCTCCTGCACATAGCCTCCTCTCTAATGTTCCAGGTACATCTAGCACATGGTGATTAGGCCTGACACTGGCTCAGCCAGGCCTCAGTAATTGCCTTTTGCAGGCAGGGACGGCGGGCCCCTATGGTGTCGCAAGAAAACAGAAAGTCTCTGGTGCCAGCTGCCCTATCTTCGGTTACTAAGCCCAGTAACCCATCTTCAGGCCCTGCCAGCGCTCCTGGCTGCAGCTGCTCTTCTCCACTGCCCATGACACCACAGTCCTCTCCATTATGAATCTATCCACCGCCACCGCCGTCAACCTATTCATGCGTCCGACCCCTTTCAGGACGCACAGGCGCATGAATTACAACGGCGGGGTGTGTTTTTTTTTAAGCACCTGATTAGAGCCAAAGGCACTAATAAGCTTCAAAATAGGGTGGCGTTTTTGGACGCTATTCTGATCGTGTGTACGGGGCTTTACAGTTTGTAGTTTGGAGTCACAGCCCCAGAACAAGCATGCAGCCAGTAAAGTAAGACGTCCTGATCTGCTTTTTTTCCCCCCCATCTGATTCAGAAAGCGATGAGACAATGTGCGGAATGAGATCAGCGATGTCCGCCTCCGTTTCTTACACCCGTGACAGGTTCCATTTACACCTGATCCATTTTTCTATTCAATGCACCGCTAGACATGTGTTGCCAGAGGCACGTTGTCCTTGCTCCTGACTCACACACACCGGCCCTAATGCTACCTACCTCAGCTCATCAAAAAGTGTCCCTGGAAATGAGTTTTGTACGTCAGCCACTACGCTGAGCATATATCCCGGCTTGTTACTGGCTGTGAAATCTCGCTCCTCTCCTCCCAAACGAATCTCCGTTTTGTGTCAGCCGGGCTGTCAGGTTAGGAGCCGTCGCCTCTTCTTTTATGTCTCCTGACAGGCCAGACGGAGAGCTGCGAGACGGGGAAATAGATTTAGTAGTGTGGCGCTGTCTCGTCCCACTCAGTATTGAATATTTCACAATAAGCCATTACAAGCATGACTTGCCGATAAAACGCTGACACGTGTGCAGTTACCCATCGCCACCAGGGGGAGACGGTGGCACTGCCCGCCCCCGCTCTGGTAGTTGGAGGGGGTAAAAACCCAGGCGCGTTAGAAAGAATCAGGTCAGGGTTGTCACATTTGCCCGGCAGCGCTTCTATCGCCTTTAAAAGGACTTCAAGTGAACCGACTACAGTACAAAGTGACATATTCGCCCCTTGGAAGAGGTGACTAAAGCGTATCTAAAACCAAGAACAAAAATGTAATATATTGTGGCTTACCAGTCCTTCCATGTGGTTGCTGCATTAGCTTTCTTTTTTCAGTTTTTGATCCTGCCAGTAACACTTTTCTTGTTCAAGGGTGACCTAGGACAGAAAGTCTGTTAAGACTACAGAACGCCTCCCCCTCTCCTCATCTCTAACATACAGGGGGGGGGGGGTGCAGTCCTGTAGTTCAATGTTTCTCAACTCCAGTCCTCGAGTACCCCCAACAGGTCATGTTTTCAGACTTTCCATTATTTTGCACAGGTGATTTGATCAGTTTCACTCAGTGGCGGTGCGTCCATAAGGAGCGCACGGGCGCTGCCCCCTCTCTCCAGCCACCCCTCTAGCACCAATAGATAGATTCATGCATTGCATGAATCTATCTATGGCCGCCGCTACCACCCCCTATTCAGGCGCCTGGCCCCTTTTCGGGCACCGGGTGCCTGAATTACAGCGGCGGTGGGTGTTTTTGAAGCACCTGATTAGAGTCATAGGCTCTAATAGGCATCAAAAAAGGTCACTCAGCTGTGTTAGAAAAGCGAATGAATATTCGCTTTCCTAACACCAAAACCGCCTCTCTGCCAATCAGGTGCTCGGATCAGTTACCCATCACCTGATTGGCTAAAACAACAGGCGCTGTGATTGGACGCCTACCAAGCGTCCAATCGTAGCAGATGACGGGAGAAGACATCAAGGAGCTGTCCCACCGCCACCGAGAGAGGGTAAGTACAGGCGGCGGGCGGGGGGCACACTGGCAGAATTTGATGGGGCACAGTGAGGCCGCATTTGATGGGGCACAGTGAGGCCGCATTTGATGGGGCACAGTGGCTGCATTTGATGCTGCACAGTGGGGCCGCATTTGATGCGGCACAGTGGGGCCGCATTTGATGCGGCACAGTGGGGCCGCATTTGATGGGGCACAGTGGGGCCGCATTTGATGGGGCACAGTGGGGCCGCATTTGATGGGGCACAGTGGGGCCGCATTTGATGGGGCACAGTGAGGCCGCATTTGATGGGGCACAGTGAGGCCGCATTTGATGGGGCACAGTGGCTGCATTTGATGCTGCACAGTGGCTGCATTCGATGGGCGCAGTTTCATCTGAGGGAAGTCCTGAAAACATGACCTGTTGGGGGTACTTGAGGACTGGAGTTGGGAAACATTGCTGTAGTTCACAGACGTAATCTTAGCAGTAAGATAAAACTGCCCTCCTCCATATTTCCTGGTCTCTGTTGACCCGAGACTGGCATGGTGGGTGGTGCCTGGTAAAGGGGAGGGAGACCCGCGAACATCTATTCACTGATCTCCCCTAGCTAGTAAGGACCAGGACATGACGTGTATTACATCACTTCCAGGCTCTGCTGTCACTTTTTGCGCCACTGTGCTTAAAGTGGTTGTATAGTCTTTTTTTTTACTTTTACCTACAGGTAAGCCTATAATATGGCTTACCTGTAGGTAAAATTAATATCTCCTAAACCTGTACGGTTTAGGAGATATTTACTTTTCCTGCAGCCGCTGGCCTAATGCGGCACATGCGCTTTTAAGGCCCGGCTGAAGGCTCAGCAGAACTGCCAGAACTTGCCGTGAAAAAGACTCCTGCAGCTCCACTCAGCGCCGGAGCCGCGATACCCAGAAAGACACGCAGAGGCAACATGTCAGCTCCCTCAGCGTGGATTGGGTGAGATACTGGCGCTTCGTTCTAAGGTGAGTATTTCATAATGAGCTAGTAGGCGCTGCATACTAGCTCATTATGCCTTTGCCTTGCAGGTTTTTTTGTTTTAAAAAAACAGAAAAAAGGTACGGGTTTACTACCGCTTTAAATTGGGTGACATAAAAAATTGGAACTACCAGCATTTTATTTCCTAGGAACACATATAATGTTTTGGAGGTTTTAAGTAAAACTTCAAGACTAAAATTATTTTTTAAATATACAGTATGTACAAAAAAAATGTTCTTTACTGTAAAAGCTGTAGACTTTGCCCAGTAAACTGCTTTTTAAAGAAGAGAGACTGTTCTGTCTGTAGGACAGAGAGCTAAACCTTCCCGCTCCATAAACTTCAGATACCAAATTTCTTTGATCTTAAATGTATTAGAGCGAACCAGGTGAAACTGCAAATTGATAAAACAAACATCAATTAGTTCAATATTGCATATAATAAAGAATCAATGCTCTATAACACAGAACGAGATAAAAAGAACTCACTTTTTAAGCTTGCTGAGGGGTGATGACGAGGGATTGGAGAAACAGCCTTACTGTCTTGTTGAATATTCTTAAAATGGTGGCTGGCTCACTTCCTCTAGAGAATTCTCCCAGAATGCACTGGTTGATAACAACTTTATTAACACATTCTAGGAGAAAACAATATGTAACTATGCAAAACAGCTAAAGCTATACCAGAAAGGGAACAATAGGTGGCGCCTGCACTCTGCATAACTAGCTTGGTGTAAAAAGAAAAAAAACAACATGTTATTTAAAGCGGCGTTCCGCCCCCAAAAAATAAATAAAAAATCAGCAGCTACAAAAAGTGTAGCTGCTGACTTTTAATAATCAGACACTCGCCTGTCCCACAGTCCAGCGGGTGTACGAAGCCCCGCTCCCCTCCTCTCCACGGCGCCCGCATTATTACTGATGGGGCTTCACAGCCGGGCATGCACTACGCACGCACAAGCCGCGCCGCACGCTGTGAATGGCCGGGCAATCTTCTAGGACCTGTGATGGGTCCCCGAAGATTGCAGGGAGGGAGGGGGGAGAGGTGAACTTCCTTCCAGCGACGCAGAGCCTGGGGAGGAAGTGGAAGCTGGGTGAGGGTATCCGCTCCACCCCCCAAAAAAAAAAATTACATGCCAAATGTGGCATGTCAGGGGGGTCACTTAAAGCGGACGTTCAATTTTTGGGTGGAACTCCACTTTAAGCACATAAACACAAGTAACTGAATGACGGCACGGTGGGCAGAACAGAGACGTGTTTCTGAATGCACGAAATATCAATGGCTACTCATATTAACCACTTCAATACCGCTGTATAGTCATATGACGCCCACAAGGTGGATCTACCATCCTGAGTGGGCGTCATATGACGTCCTCGGATTCCCGGCCGCCTGGGGGGCGCGCGCGCGCCCGCGGCATCGCTCGGGACCCGGTGCGAGTGCCCGGTGGCCGCGATGTCCGCCGGGCACCCGCGATTGCCCGTTAAAACAACGGGACCGGGCGGGACCGTGGAGCTGTGTGTGTAAACACACAGCTCCACGTCCTGTCAGCGGGGAGGAGACCGATCATGTGATCCCAGTACGGAGGATCACATGATCGGTCTCCTCCCCTTGAGTCCCCTCCCCCTACAGTTAGAATCACTCCTATAGGGACACACATTAACCCCTCCAGCGCCCTCTAGTGTTAACCCCTTCCCTGCCAGTCACATTTACACAGTAATCATTGCAATTTTATAGCAACGATCGCTGTGTAAATGTGAATGGTTCCAAAAATGTGTCAAAAGTGTCCGAAGTGTCCGCCGCAATGTCGCAGTCACGAAAAAAAAATCGCAGATCGCCGCCATTACTAGTAAAAAAAAAAAAAAAATTCAATAAATCTATCCCCTATTTTGTAGACGCTATAACTTTTGCGCAAACCGATCAATATACGCTTATTGCGATTTTTTTTACCAAAAATATGTAGAAGAATACGTATCGGCCTAAACTGAGGAAAAAAATTGTTTTTTTTTTTTTAAAAATGGGATATTTATTATAGCAAAAAGTAAATAATATTGTGTTTTTTTTTCAAAATTGTCGCTCTTCTTTTGTTTATAGCGCAAAAAATAAAAACCGCAGGGGTGATCAAATACCACCAAAAGAAAGCTCTATTTGTGGGAACCGCGCAATTGTTAGTTAAAGCGACGCAGTGCCGAATCGCAAAAAGTGCTCTGGTAAGGAAGGGTGTAAAATGGCCCGGTGCTGAAGCGGTTAAATAGATTGTGGATCCTGGGGCTATCTGATTGTCTATGGGGAAGAGTCAAGGCTGTTATAGCAGTCAGAGGATGACCGTCCGGCGTCTGTATATTATTAACTTTGGCTTCAAGGATATTGGATAAGCAGAGTATTTAAAAGGACCTTTTAGTAACGTTACATAAATAAATTCCCACTAAAACCCAAAAGTTGGCAACAGTATACTTTTTATTATTAAAGAAGTCATCCTTACACTCCAGTCCAGTGACTGCGCCTAGGCTGAGATGATGTCATCAGTCCACTGCAGGCAGGAGGAAGCATTTCCTCAGTTTCCTTTCTCCCGTGATCACTCAGACTGAACATTGGAATTTTGTATCAAGTCACAAGGTGAGAAGCTGCAGCAGGGGCTCTGACACTTCCGGGTCTGGCGCGCGCGGGGGGCCGCCGGTGACCCGCTACCGATGTGATCACACACAGCGGAAGCCCATCGGCGGGTACCGCGGACTCCATGTCCGCCAGCACTCGCCGATTACACAGTACACAGGCAGAACCGCGGTTTTCCTATGTAAACAAGGCACATTGCCATTCTGTTAGTAGGGCAGGCATCAATCCTGTGTTCCTGCAAAGCAGAGACAAGGGTCCATGTCTTCCCCTAAGAAAAAGCACCCCCCCCACTACACTAAAACACTGGCTAGGCACACAGTTACACCCTTTGATCACCGCTAGATGTTAACCCCTTCCCAGCCAGTGTCATTAGTACAGTGACAGTGCATATTTTTAGCACTGATCACTGAATTAGTGTTACTGGTCCCCACAAAGTGTCAAAAGGGTCAGTGTCTGATTTGTCCGCCGTGATATCGCAGTCTCGCTATAAGTCGCTGATCACCGCCAGTACTTGTAAAAAATAAAAAATTATAAAAAATATCCCATAGTTTGTAGAAGCTATAACTTTTGCGCAAACCAATCAATATACGCTTATTGGGATTTTTTTTTTTTTTTTTTACCAAAAACATGTAGCAGAAGACATATTGGCCTAAATTTTTACTTTTTTTTTTTTTATTGGATGTGCTTTATAGCAGAAAGTAAAAAATTATTGTTTTCTTTTCAAAATTGTCGCTCTTTTTTTGTCTATAGCGCAAAAAATAAAAAACGCAGAGGTGATCAAATACCACCAAAAGAAAGCTCTATTTGTGGGAAAAAAAGGACCTCAATTTTATCTGCGTACAGAATGGCACGAATGCGCAAATGTCAGTTAAAGTAACGCAGTGCCGTATTGCAAAAAATGCTCTGGTCAAGTAGCTCTATATATATATATATGTTTTTTTAATTTTGGATAGAGTAAAGGAGGGTTATCTGTGTCCCATTGGGAAGATTTCCCTTCACTTCCTGTCTCATAGCCAAACAGGAAGTGAGAGGAAATCCCTGCAAATTAAGGGAATCCCTTGGGGACCCCCCAGGTCCCTCTATTACTTTTCTGGGGACAACCAGAAAGTTGGGATTTTCTTTTACTTTCACTGATAATGGTAAACAGGACAAATAGAGAGGGGGAATCTCCGTAACGGGGGGGGGGGGGGGGGGGGGGGGGGGGGGGCACAGAACGCAATAAACACTGACAGGTGTTCTAATCTATCTCCCCTCTATCCAAAACTAAAGTTTATAACAAAATAATAATAATATCTTATTATTATTATAACAAAATAATAATAATATATTATTATAAACAAAATAATAATAATAATACATTATTATTATAACAAAATAATAATAATGTATTATTATTATTATTATTATTATTATTATTATAATAACAAAATAATAATAATAATATATTATTATTATTTTAAAAACCTATTAATAAATAATGTATGTATTTATTAAATAATAATTTATGTTGAAGACAAAAATCGACATACAAAGATATCAAGCACAATACAAGGCTCACAGAAATGAACAAGTATCAAAAGTCAGACCGAGTGCATGTACAGAATCCTCATACACATTAGAAACAGGACATAAAGAGACATTATGGTGTAGTAGTTCCCAACAGTCGTAGTATGCCTAAAAAGCAGACATTAAATAATAATTTATAAACAATTTTAATGATTTATTCACAATATAATAATAATCATAGAATATTTTATTAATTAATTTAAAAAATAATATAGTTAAATTTACTAGAATAATCAAAACTATTATTATTATTAAATAAATGTTTTTTTCTCTTTAAAAAAAAAAAATTTCCAAATTTTTTTTTACAACAAAATATTATTATTATTATTATTAATAATAATAATATACTAAATAATGTATTAAATAAATAAATAAAATAATGTATTACATAAACAAATAAATATTTAAATAAATATTTAATTATTTTTTTAATGCATGTAATACATTTTAAGTATCTAGATATACTTTAAATGCAATGCCATAATTATTATTATTATTATTATTAATAATAATAATAATATACTAAATAATGTATTAAATAAATAAATAAAATAATGTATTACATAAATAAAAAATAAATATTTAATTATTTTTTTAATGCATGTAATACATTTTAAGTATCTAGATATACTTTAAATGCAATGCCATGCCATAATTATTATTATTATTATTATTATTAATAATAATAATAATAATAATAATATACTAAATAATGTATTAAATAAATAAATAAAATAATGTATTACATAAATAACAAATAAATATTTAAATAAATATTTAATTATTTTTTTTAATGCATGTAATACATTTTAAGTATCTAGAAATACTTTAAATGCAATGCCATGCATAATTATTATTATTATTAATAATAATAATAATAATAATAATATACTAAATAATGTATTAAATAAATAAATAAAATAATGTATTACATAAATAACAAATAATTATTTAAATAAATATTTAATTATTTTTTTTAATGCATGTAATACATTTTAAGTATCTAGAAATACTTTAAATGCAATGCCATGCCTGTAACTTTTGAGTCTTGCTGCTGACCTTGGCCATGCGGTATTTATACATATCAAAGCAGATTTGCTATCAGAATTCTGGAACAATATTAGCACTGGCTGTTAGAAGTTGGGAATCTGCTTATTTGGAATTCTGGATGTACGGCTCCTCTTAATAATCCCATATTTTAAGATTCAGTGACAGTTGAAGCCGGGTTTTCTGAAGGATGTGTTGTGTTCAGAAACACACTGTGACAGTTTTCTGCCTTCAGCTGTTTTCTAGAGAAAAAATAAAAATAAAAAATAATAATTTGCCTTTGAAATGTATTTCTTTGTCCTTAAAATCTCCTTTTTTTTCCCTGAGATTTATTTGTGAAAAGTGAGATGTGGGCAGTGTATGTGTGTTTTATTAGGAGAGGAGAGATAGGGATAGATGGCCACTCCGGGGAGAAGGAAAACAATCAGCTGGGAGGCACAAATAATACTTTAAAAAAAACAAAAATGGACAAAGAATAATAATCTGAAGATGGATGAGATAGAGGAATATACCCCAAATATACAACGTAACCTGGACCTTCTACACTTCACACATTGGGGGCATCATTGTATTAAAGGGGAACGAAAGACAGAACTTTTTTGTTTTTTTTCATTTTGGATAGAGTAAGGGGGAGAAATTACCCCCCTCAGTTTTTTGCCATCTGTGTCCTATTGGGGACTGACACCGCCTGACACCAATGTTGAGGGATATTACTGCATCCACTGGTGCCAATGGTGGGGGTTATTACTGCACCCACTGTCATCAATGTTGGGAGCTATTACTGAACCAACTGGCACCAATGCTGGGGGTTATTACTGCACCAACTGGCGCCAACAATCAGGAATATTACTGCACCCACTGTCAACAATGTTGGGGGTTATTACTGCACCCATTGATACCAATGTTAGGGGTTATTACTGCACCAACTTGGCGCAAATGTTGGGGGTTATCACTGATCCCAGTGATACCAATGTTGGGGGTTATTACTGCACCAACTGGCGCCAATGTTGGGGGTTATTACTGCACCAACTAGCGCCAACAATCAGGAATATTACTGCACCCATTGATACCAATGTTGGGGGTTATTACTGATCCCAGTGATATCAATGTTGGGGGTTATTACTGCACTCACTGGTGCCAATGTTGGGGGTTATTACTGCACCAACTGGCGCCAATGTTGGGGATTATTACTGCACCAACTAGCGCCAATGTATGAGGTTATTACTACACCCACTGACATCAATGTTGGGGGTTATTACTGCACAAACTGGCGCCAAATTTGGGGGTTATTACTGCACCAACTGGCGCCAATGTTGGGGGGTTATTACTACACCAACTGGCACAAATGTTGAGGGTTATTACTGCACCAACTGGCGCCAACGTTGGGGGTTATTACAGCATCAACTGGCGCCAATGTTGGGGGTTATTACTGCATCAACTGGCGCAAATGTTAGGGGTTATTACTGCACCAACTTGCGCCAATGTTGGGGGTTATTTCTGCACTAGCTGATGCCAATGGTGGGGGTTATTACTGCACCCACTGACATCAATGTTGGGGGTTATTACTGCACTAGCTGATGCCAATGTTGGGGGTTATTATTGCTCCACTGACAACGATGTTGGAGGTTATTACTGCACCAACTGACGCCAATGCTGGGGGTTATTACTGTACCCACTGACATCAATGTTGGGGGTTATTTCTGCACTAGCTGATGCCAATGATGGGGGTTATTACTGCACCCACTGACATCAATGTTGGGGGTTATTACTGCACCCACTGACATCAATGTTGGGGGTTATTACTGCACTAGCTGATGCCAATGGTGGGGGTTATTACTGCACCCACTGACATCAATGTTGGGTGTTATTACTACACCAACTGGCGCCAATGTTTGGGGTTATTACTGCATCAACAGGCGCAAATGTTGGGGGTTATTACTGCACCAACTGGCGCCAATGTTTGGGGTTATTACTGCATCAACAGGCGCCAATGTTTGGGGTTATTACTGCATCGACTGGTGCCAATGTTGGGGGTTACTACTGCACCAACTGGCGTGAATGTTAAGGGTTATTACTGCACCAACTGGCAACAATGTTAGGGGTTATTACTGCACCAACTGAATCCAATGGTGTGGGTTATTACTGCACCCACTGACATTAATGCTGGGGGTTATTACTGCACCAACTGGCGCCAATGTTGGGGGTTATTACTGTACCCACTTTCATCAATGCTGGGGGTTTTTACTGCATCCACTGATGCCAATGGTGGAGATTATTACTACACCTACTGATGCCAATGTTGGGGGTTACTATTGCACCCACTGGCACCAATGCTGGGGGTTATAACTGCACCAACTGATGCCAACAATCAGGAATATTACTGCACCCACTGACACCAATGTTGGAGCTTATTACTGACTGACGCCAATGCTGAGGGTTATTACTGCACCCAATGTCAACAATGTTAGGGGTTATTACTGCACCCATTGATACCAATGTTGGGGGTTATTACTGATCCCAGTGATACCAATGTTGGGGGTTATTACTGCACTCACTGGTGCCAATGTTGGGGGTTATTACTGCACCCATTGATACCAATGTTGGGGGTTATTACTGATCCCAGTGATACCAATGTTGGGGGTTATTACTGCACTCACTGGCGACAATGTTGGGGATTATTACTGCACCAACTAGCGCCAATGTTGGGGGTTATTACTGCACCCACTGACATCAATATTGGGGGTTATTACTGCACAAACTTGCGCCAATTTTGGGGGTTATTACTGCACCAACTGGCGCCAATGTTGGGGGGTTATTACTGCACCAACTGGCACCAATGTTGGGGTAATTACTGCACCAGCTGACGCCAATGAAGTGGGTTATTACTGCTCCCACTGACATCAATGTTGGGGGTTATTACTGCACCAGCTGATGTCATTCGTGGGAGTTATTACTGCTCCACTGACACTGATGTTGGAGGTTATTACTGCACAAACTGGTGCCAATGTTGGGGGTTATTACTGCACCAACTGACACGAATGTTGGGGGTTATTACTGCACAAACTGGTGCCAATGTTGGGGGTTATTACTGCACCAGCTGACGCCAATGGTGGGGGTTATTACTGAACCCACTGACATCAATGTTGGGGGTTATTACTACACCAACTGATGCCAATTGTGGGAGTTATTACTGCACCCACTGACACCAATGTTGGGTGTTATTACTACACCAACTGATGCCAATTGTGGGAGTTATTACTGCACCAACTGACACCAATGTTGGGGGATATTATTGCACCCACTGACATCAATGCTGGGGTTATTATTGCCAATGGGGGGGGGGGGGTTACTATTGCACCCACTGGCACCAATGCTGGGGGTTATTATTGCATTGACTGACACCAACGTTGAGGGGTTAATACTACCATCAGATTCCTAACTGCCTGTTTGTGCAGGGATATTATAGAAATAGATATATTAATTCCTGTAAGTAAAGCGGTACAATAGTGACTTACATGACGCTGTCTATAAATTCTGAGATATAACAGGGTTGGAACTCCTGGGTGACTATAGCTACATAAAAATGACACATAAAGAAATAAAAAAGCCGATCATACATATATGGCGAGATAAAATAGAATCGGGTATCCAGATGTCTATAGCTACATGAAAATGACACATAGAGGGACACAAAAGCAGAGCGTGTATATAAAGAGACAATACAACAGGTAGGGGATGAAATGGAGCAATATAATAAAAAATCCAATTAAAAGGAATAAGCAGAAAGTAGACTACTGAATCCCTCTTGTGGCAGAGGAGAATATTGCGGTTCTGTTGAGGATATTTGGAAAAGTAAACATTTTGCCTCCAAGGCAATGCCAGCCATAACGGGTGAAAATTAAAATTCTGTGTGGGAGACAGAAGGCAAATGTCAATGCAAAAAAAATTCTCATACCTACCAATTAGATCCAAACCCAGCATTAAAGGAAGCAGAAAGAGGGAGAAAACTAGCACTCTTTCAGAAATGCATTTTAATGTCCCCTAGGAGGAAAAAAAACTAAAAAGTAGCTCTCGTTGCAATCCTCCTCTTATTTTTGATGCTGATCCCTCTCAGATGTCCTAATGCCGCGTACACACGGCCGGACTTGCCAACAGACTAAGCTCTGACGGCATTTCCGACGGAAAGATTTAGAACATGTTCTATATCTAAGTCCGTCGGAAATGCCGGTAGAAAAAGTCAGATGGGGCATACACATGGTCGGAATGTCCGATGAAAAGCTCCCATTAGACTTTTTCTGCCGGAAAGTCCGGCCATGTGTACGTGGCATTAGTCTTCTGAGTTGAATGTGCCTAGCATCATACAACCCTAAAGACTGAGACGATACTAATTGCAGGGTGTCATGGACCTGCACCCCAGAGGGTTTGCCATGATGGCGCCCTACACTCACAGTGTAATAATTCAAAGTGGTGTTGTTGTGATAATCTGCATCGTTGAAGACCACCCAACACCAGAGAAGATCCAAAGAGGACCCTGTGTGTCACATGACTGGCCTGAAGATATCTGGAAAAGGTAAGTACATTAAGAAAATAGCAAACAATACATGTTGGGAACTCTGGGAAGGGGGGAAGGCAGTTGGGACTAAGTGGCAGAAAGGGGGAGATCCAAGCTGGGCTTCCAGATAAACCGAGTTAGTGACTTCACAACCATAGTGTTTGTAGAATAGTATGTTTGGTTTTATTGGAAATGCTCTATCATTTAGATGGTCTCCCAGCAGTAACTCAGCAGTGCCGCTCACCCTGTTTCTCCCTGCTGCTCCTGCAAGCATTGACGCAGTAGCTCAGCTACCCACGCACCCACTCCCAATAGTGACTCAACAGCTCAGCACCTTCTTCTCCACCTCCCAATAGTGACTCAGCAGCTCAGCTCCATGTCCCAGCAGTAACTCAGAAGCTTAGCTCCCTCTGCTCCACCTCCCAATAGTGACCCAGCAGCTCAGCTCCCCATCCCAGCAGTAACTCTGCAGCTTAGCTCCCGCTGCTCCACCTCCCAATAGTGACCCAGCAGCTCAGCTCCCCATCCCAGCAGTAATTCTGCAGCTTAGCTTCCTCTACTCCACCTCCCAATAGTGATCCCGCAGTTCAGCTCCCCTGCTCCCTCTTCCAGCAGTAACTGAGCAGCTTAGGCACCCTCTACTGTACAATTCAATAGTTACTCTGCAGCTCAGCTCCCATTCCCAGCTCCCTCTGCTCCACTTCCTAGCAAGTGACTCAGCAACTCAACTCAGTCTGCTCCCCCTCCCATCAGTAACTCATCAGCTCAGCTCCCCCTGTTCCCCTCTTCCCTTAAGGATTCAGCAGCTCAGCTCCCCCTGTTTCCCTTAGTGACTCAGCAGCTCAGCTTCACCTGTTCCCCTCTCCTGTTAGTGAATGAGCAGCACTGCTCTCCCTGTTTTCCCTATTTTAGTGATTCAGCAGCTCAGCTCCCTCTGTTCCCCTCTTCCCTTAGTGACTCAGCAGCTCAGCTCCCTCTGTTCCCCTCTTCCCTTAGTGTTTCAGCAGCCCAGCCCCCCCTGTTCCCCTCTTCCCTTAGTGTTTCAGCAGCTCAGCTTCACCTGTTCCCATCTACCATTAGTGACCCAGCAGCTCAGTTCCCCTCCTCCTGTTCCTCTCTCCCCTTAGTGTTTCAGCAGCTCAGCTTCACGTGTTCCCCTCTCCCCTTAGTGACTCAGCAGCTCAGCTTCTCCTGTTCCCCTCTTCCCTTAGTGACTGAGCAGCCCAGCTCTCCCTGCTCCCTCTTATTTTAGTGACTCAACAGCTCAGCTTCCCCTGTTCCCCTCTCCCTTAGTGCTTCAGCATCTCAGCTTCACCTGTTCCCCCCTCCCCTTAGTGTTTCAGCAGCTCAGCTTCACCTGTTCCCCTCTCCCCTTAGTGTTTCAGCAGCTCGGCTTCACCTATTCCCCTCTTCCTTTAGTGACTCAGCAGCTCAGCTTCTCCTGTTCCCCTCTCCCCTTAGTGACCGAGCAGCTCAGCTCTCCCTGCTCCTGCTTATTTTAGTGACTCAGCAGCTCAGCTCCCCCTGTTCCCCTCTTCCCTTAGTGTTTCAGCAGCTCAGCTTCACCTGTTCCCTTCTCCCCTTAATGAATCAATGGCTAATTTCCCCCTGCTCCCCTCTCCCTTCAATGAATTAACATCTCAGTTCCCCTGCTCCCCTCTCCCCTTAGTGACTCAGCAGCTCAGTTCCCCCTGTTTCCCTCTCCCCTTAGTGACTCAGCAGCTCCGTTTCCCCTGTTACCCTCTCCCCTTAGTGACTCAGCAGCTCAGTTCCCCCTGTTCCCCTCTCCCCTTAGTGACTCAGCAGCTCAGTTCCCCCTGCTCCCCTCTCTCCTTAGTGACAGAGCAGCCCATCTCTCCCTGCTTCTTCTTCTTTTAGTGACTCAGCAGCTCAGCTCCCCTTCCCCTTAGGACTCAGCAGCTCAGGCCTCCCTGCTCTCAGAGGTGACTCTAGCATTGCGTGCATGCTTTAGCTCATTGTTAACCAGCATTGTGTTAACCAGCGGTGTGTGGTGGAGTGTCCTTTCTCCAGGAGGTGCGTTATTGAGGGGCACTGGCTTTTCTTCCTAGGCTGTGGCTGCTTTTAAAAGAAAACAAAGCGATACACTGCACATCTTTTGTTTTGATGCACCAAGAAAGCACATGTACAGGCCCATCTGAAGTGTGCTAATGAACATCTGAATGATTCAGAGGAGACCTGGGTGAAAGTTTTGTGGTCAGATGAGACCAAAATCAAGCTCTTTGGCATCAACTCAACTCGCCGTGTTTGAAGGAGGAGGAATGCTGCCTATGACCCCAAGAACACCATCCCCACAAACATGGAGGTGGAAACATTATGCTTTGGGGGTGTTTTTCTGCTAAGGGGACAGGACAACTTTACCGCATCAAAGGGACGATGGCCAGGGCCATGTACCTTCAAATCTTGGGTGAGAACCTCCTTCCCTCACCCAGGGCATTGAAAATGGGCCGTGGATGGGTATTCCAGCATGACAATGACCCAAAACACATGGCCAAGGCAACAAAGGAGTGGCTCAAAAAGAGGCACAAAGGTCCTTGAGTAGCCTAGCCAGTCTCCAGACCTTAATCCCATAGAAAATATGTGGGGGGAGCTGAAGGTTCGAGTTACCAAACGTCGGCCTCGAAACCTTAATGACTTGGAGAGGATCTGCAAAGAGGAGTTGGAGAAAATCTCTCCTGAGATGTGTGCAAACCTGGTGGCCAACTACAAGAAACGTTGGACCTCTGTGATTGCCAACAAGAGTTTTGCCACCAAGTACTAAGTCATGTTTTGCGAAGGGGTCAAATACTTATTTCACTCATTAAAATGCGAATCAATTTATAACTTTTTTGAAATGAGTTTTTCTGGATATTTTTGTTGTTATTCTGTCTATGACATCCTTGGACAGCTCTTTGGTCTTGGCCATGGTGGAGAGATTGAAATCTGATTGATTGATTGATTGCTTCTGTGGACAGCGGTCTTTTATACAGGTAACAAGCTGAGATTAGGAGCACTCCCTTTAAGAGAGACTACAACACTTTCACATAGTTCTCCTCTGAATCATTCAGATGTTCATTAGCAGGCTTCAGACGGGCTGTACATGTACTTTCTTGAAACGGGGAACCTTACGGGCGTTGCAGGATTTCAGTCCTTCACAGAGTAGTGTATTACCAATTGTTTTCTTGATGATTATGGTCCCAGCTGCCTTGAGACCATTGACAAGATTCTCCCGTGTAGTTCTGGGCTGATTCCTCACCGTTCTCATCATCATTGAAACTCCACGAGGTGAGATCTTCCATGGAGCCCCAGACCGAGGGAGATTGACAGCTATTTTGTGTTTCTTCCATTTGTGAATAATCGCACCAACTGTTGTCACCCTCTCACCAAGCTGCTTGGCGATGGTCTTGTAGCCCATTCCAGCCTTGTGTAGCTCTACAATCTTGTCCCTGACATCCTTGGACAGCTCTTTGGTCTTGGCCATGGTGGAGAGATTGGAATCTGATTGATTGCTTCTGTGGACAGGTGTCTTTTATACAGGTAACAAGCTGAGATTAGGAGCACTCCCTTTAAGGGAGTGCTCCTAATCTCAGCTCGTTACCTGTATTGAAGATACCTGGGAGACAGAAATCTTGCTGATTGATAGGAGATCAAATACCAATTTTACTCATTACAATGCAAATCCATTTATAACTTTTTTGAAATGTGTTTTTCTGGATATTATTGTTGTTATTCTGTCTCTCATTGTTAAAATAAACCGACCATTGAATATATAGACTGATCATTTCTTTGTCAGTGGGCAAACGTACAAAATCAGCAGGGGATCAAATACTTTTTTCCCTCACTGTATATATATATATATATATATATATATGATGTTGTGTTCCACAAACTATATACTGTATTGTGTATATATTGTAATGGCAAACAGCACAAAATACAGAATAAACCAGCTATAACAAATTGGATTTGTAGTTTTAAAAGATTTAGCATTACACTTGTTACAGAATGTATTTTTCCTGTGTTTCAACAGAAACCTACAAAAAAATTAAATAATCAAAAGCAAAATGTATACTTTATTTCAATTATTCTGCCCAGATCCCCCAATACACAAATTGGCGATTATTGCCCTGAGCTAGTTTGTTGCAGTGCATCGCCATCTGGTGTCTGAAGGTCTTCACTGCAAGCTAAGATTTTCTAAAAAAAGGACCTAGGTTTTACCTTAAAATGGACCTGCGGTCAAGCTATAAATATTCGAGTATTTGCATATTACTAGCAGGCTGTAAATAAGGTTTAAAACAAGTCATCACTGACCTCTGTAGCTGCAGCAACTGTGGGGTAGTTCATCTTCAAAGTTCACCAGAAATGCAGTGCAGTTGTTCAGGTAAATGTCTGTGTGTAAATGTCGGCTCTCCTCCCCCCTCCCCACTGTTCTCAACAGCTCAGATTCCTTTCCCAAAATGACACAGCAGCCCTAGCTCCCCCTGCTCCCCCTGCCAGCAGTGACTGAGTAGCATAGCTCCCAACTGTCCCTGATTTCAAGGGACTGCCCCTGATTTGGAGCAATGTCCCTCTGTCCCTCATCCCCCCTCATTTGTCCCTCATTTTGGTCTGATCTAGATAGATGTAGATAAAATGCACTTTTTATCTATCAAAAAGTGTTTTCCAGCTCTAAACCTTTCATCTGATTTCTAAATTGCTGCATTTGTAAATTCAAAAAGACAATATAAAAGAATAGTAGTGGTAAAAGAAAAAGCATTTTGTAAGTTTAACCAATCTTGTTTTTTTTGTACAATTCTCCTTTAAGTGGGCGTGGCCAGGGGGTGTGTCCTATGCCTGCATAATTTTTCTGCTAGGTGTCCCTCATTCCCATCTCGAAAAGTTGGAAGGTATGGAGTACAGCTTCCTTTGCGCTACCCTTCCTAGGAATGATTTAGCAGCTCGCCCCCAAACAAAACTCAGTAGCTCAGTTCCCCCCTCCCAAAAGTGATTCAGCAGCTTAACTTGCTGTTTTCCCTCCCAACATTAACATAAACAGCTCTGCTCCCCCTCCCAGCAGTGACAATGCAGCCAAACTCTCTACCCCCCCCCCAGCACTTATTAGCTCAGCTCCCTCTCTCAACAGTGATTTAGCGGCTCATCTCCCTAAGTTCCCCTCTCCAGAACCGACTCAGCAGCTCAGCTCCCCCTTTTAGCAGTGGCTCAACAGCTCAGTTCTTCCTCTCAGCAGTGAATCAGCAGCTCTGCCACTTCTCCCCAGCACTGACTTAGCAGCTCAGCTCCCTCTCTCATCGGTGACTCAGCGGCTCAGCTCCCTAAGTTCCCCTCTACGGAACTGACTCAGCAGCTCAGCTCCCCCTCCCAGCACTGATTCAGCAGCTCAGCTCCCCCTTTTAGTAGTGACTCAACAGCTCAGTTCTCCCTCTTAGCCAGTGACTCAGCAGCTCTGCTCCCCTCCTCCCAGCAGTGACTCAGCAGCTCTGCTCCCCTCCTCCCAGCAGTGACTCAGCAGCTCTGCTCCCCTCCTCCCAGCAGTGACTCAGCAGCTCTGCTCCCCTCCTCCCAGCAGTGACTCAGCAGCTCAGCTCTGCCTGTTCCCTCTTGTTATCAGTGGTTCAGCAATTGTTGCCATCACAAGGTCATTCATTGTTAATGGAACCCCCTGCATCTGCTAATGCACCACGCAGTTCAATGCAGCGCGGTTTTGAAAAGGGGGTCAGGGACTTCTGTTGCGTGTTTCTTGCACATAGGGCAGCCCATTGAAATGAATAGGCTGCCCTATACACGATGCGCAGGAAATGTGCACACGCTCATACGAGTCACTGCTGAGAGGGGCAGCAGAGCTACTGAGTCAGTGCTGGATGGTGGGAAATTTAGGGAGCTCAGCTGCTGAGCCACTGCTGGGAGGCGGAGATTAGCTGCTGAGTCACTGCTGGGAGGGGGAGCTCAGCTGCTGAGTCACTGATGGGAGGGGGAGCTCAGCTGCTGAGTCACTGATGGGAGGGGGAGCTCAGCTGCTGAGTCGTTGATGGGAGGGGGAGCTCAGCTGCTGAGTCGTTGATGGGAGGGGGAGCTCAGCTGCTGAGTCACTGATGGGAGGGGGAGCTCAGCTGCTGAGTCACTGATGGGAGGGGGAGCTCAGCTGCTGAGTCACTGATGGGAGGGGGAGCTCAGCTGCTGAGTCGTTGATGGGAGGGGGAGCTCAGCTGCTGAGTCGTTGATGGGAGGGGGAGCTCAGCTGCTGAGTCGCTGATGGGAGGGGCGGCTCAGCTGCTGAGTCGCTGATGGGAGGGGGAGCTCAGCTGCTGAGTCACTGATGGGAGGGGGAGCTCAGCTGCTGAGTCGGTGATGGGAGGGGGAGCTCAGCTGCTGAGTGACTGATGGGAGGGGGAGCTCAGCTGCTGAGTCACTGATGGGAGGGGGAGCTCAGCTTCTGAGTCACTGATGGGAAGGGGAGCTCAGCTGCTGAGTCACTGATGGGAGGGGGAGCTCAGCTGCTGAGTCACTGATGGGAGGGGAGCTCAGCTTCTGAGTCACTGATGGGAAGGGGAGTTCAGCTGCTGAGTTACTGATGGGAGGGGGAGCTCAGCTGCTGAGTCACTGATGGGAAGGGGAGCTCAGCTGCTGAGTCACTGATGGGAGGGGGAGCTCAGCTGCTGAGTCACTGATGGGAGGGGGAGCTCAGCTGCTGAGTGACTGATGGGAGGGGGAGCTCAGCTGCTGAGTCGTTGATGGGAGGGGGAGCTCAGCTGCTGAGTCGTTGATGGGAGGGGGAGCTCAGCTGCTGAGTGACTGATGGGAGGGGGAGCTCAGCTGCTGAGTGACTGATGGGAGGGGGAGCTCAGCTGCTGAGTGACTGATGGGAGGGGGAGCTCAGCTGCTGAGTCGTTGATGGGAGGGGGAGCTCAGCTGCTGAGTCGTTGATGGGAGGGGGAGCTCAGCTGCTGAGTGACTGATGGGAGGGGGAGCTCAGCTGCTGAGTGACTGATGGGAGGGGGAGCTCAGCTACTGAGTCACTGATGGGAGGGGGAGCTCAGCTGCTGAGTCACTGCTGGGAGGGGGAGCTCAGCTGCTGAGTGACTGATGGGAGGGGGAGCTCAGCTGCTGAGTGACTGATGGGAGGGGGAGCTCAGCTGCTGAGTCACTGCTGGGAGGGGTTGCTGAGCTGCCAAGAGAAGTGGAGTGACCCTTTAAATGGAGTGTAAACTGGATATATATCCATGTGATTGTTGTACTGTACTGGTAAACATTTTCAAAGTCAATTACATTCATTTTAATTTCCATTTAGCATAGAGTCCTGAGAGGCTCCATGTCCTAAACACAGTCGCCTATAGTAGCCAAACACCATACCGGACGCGGTGCGTACAACCCTCGCTTTCATTCGATAATCATGGCTTCCATAAGAAATCAGATCTTTGATTGGCTCACAGATATGCAGGAAGACAGGTAGAAAATGTTGCGGGTGTTTGATGGAAGGGGGGGGGGTAAAACCCCCGAAAGCGACTTTCAATGTCCACCATTATGCTCTCTGGCTGTTTCTGGAGCGCGCAGATCCCGAGACCGAAGCAATTTGATCAAAGATTTGTGCCAAGAGTGGCGATTTCCCCGCAGAAAATTACAAGGACACTCCGGCCAAAAAGAAAAAAGAAAAAAACCTGATTGCGAAGGGCCATAGTGGGTTCTAATGGGCACTGCCTTTGTTGAGATTGTTTTCTTTCGTCTGCCCTGCCAGTCTGGGCTTCTGTCACTTTGGCTGCTTTTCTTGAAATACGAGACTATCAGAAGTACTGTTTATGGAGCTCATTGGCTACAGACAAGTAGATGGTGTCACTAAATCTGTGCTCGACTCTGGTAGTAATCAGCGTGTGCCAGGAACAGAAATAAATAATGTAAATAGTGTTTTCTCACTTCTCTTGGAAGGAGTGTAATTCCTCGGCGTGCTATTTTCCCAGTTCCGTCTGCTGCAAATCTGTTATTTTCTGTTCCATTGCTACAGGCTCCGACGATGCAGCCTTCACCGGCTCGGCATGATGGAGGATACAGACCTATAATGTATTATACAGATGTTACATTATAGCAGTGTCTGTACTGTGTATATAGATCACGGTGTAGTGGTGTCTGTACTGTGTGTGTATACAGGTCACGGTGTAGCAGTGTCTGTACTGTGTGTATACAGGTCACGGTGTAGTGGTGTCTGTACTGTGTGTATACAGGTCACGGTGTAGCAGTGTCTGTACTGTGTATATAGATCACGGTGTAGCAGTGTCTGTACTGTGTGTATACAGGTCACGGTGTAGCGGTGTCTGTACTGTGTGTATACAGGTCACAGTGTAGCTGTGTCTGTACTGTGTGTCTATATAAGTCACTGTGTAGCTGTGTCTGTACTGTGTGTATACAGGTCACGGTGTAGCAGTGTCTGTACTGTGTGTATACAGGTCACGGTGTAGCAGTGTCTGTACTGTGTGTATACAGGTCACAGTGTAGCTGTGTCTGTACTGTGTGTGTATATAAGTCACGGTGTAGCTGTGTCTGTACTGTGTGTATACAGGTCACAGTGTAGCTGTGTCTGTACTGTGTGTATACAGATCACGGTGTAGCAGTGTTACAGTACTGTGTGTGTCTGTACTGTGTGTGTATACAGGTCACGGTGTAGCTGTGTCTGTACTGTGTGTATACAGGTCCCGGTGTAGCGGTGTCTGTACTGTGTGTATACAGGTCACGGTGTAGTGGTGTCTGTACTGTGTGTGTATACAGGTCACGGTGTAGTGGTGTCTGTACTGTGTGTATACAGATCACGGTGTAGCAGTGTCTGTACTGTGTGTATACAGGTCACGGTGTAGCGGTGTCTGTACTGTGTGTGTATACAGGTCACGGTGTAGCGTTGTCTGTACTGTGTGTATACAGGTCATGGTGTAGCGGTGTCTGTACTGTGTGTATACAGGTCACAGTGTAGCTGTGTCTGTACTGTGTGTATACAGGTCACGGTGTAGCGGTGTCTGTACTGTGTGTATACAGGTCACGGTGTAGCGGTGTCTGTACTGTGTGTATACAGGTCACAGTGTAGTGGTGTCTGTACTGTGTGTATATACAGGTCACGGTGTAGCTGTGTCTGTACTGTGTGTATACAGGTCACGGTGTAGCTGTGTCTGTACTGTGTGTATACAGGTCACGGTGTAGCGGTGTCTGTACTGTGTGTGTATATAAGTCACGGTGTAGCTGTGTCTGTACTGTGTGTGTATACAGGTCACGGTGTAGCGGTGTCTGTACTGTGTGTATACAGATCACGGTGTAGCGGTGTCTGTACTGTGTGTATACAGGTCACGGTGTAGCTGTGTCTGTACTGTGTGTATACAGGTCACGGTGTAGCGGTGTCTGTACTGTGTGTATACAGGTCACGGTGTAGCAGTGTCTGTACTGTGTGTATACAGGTCACGGTGTAGCTGTGTCTGTACTGTGTGTATACAGGTCACGGTGTAGCAGTGTCTGTACTGTGTGTATACAGGTCACGGTGTAGCTGTGTCTGTACTGTGTGTATACAGGTCACGGTGTAGCTGTGTCTGTACTGTGTGTATACAGGTCACGGTGTAGCTGTGTCTGTACTGTGTGTATACAGGTCACGGTGTAGCTGTGTCTGTACTGTGTGTGTATACAGGTCACAGTGTAGCTGTGTCTGTACTGTGTGTATACAGGTCACGGTGTAGCTGTGTCTGTACTGTGTGTATACAGGTCACGGTGTAGCGGTGTCTGTACTGTGTGTGTATACAGATCACGGTGTAGCTGTGTCTGTACTGTGTGTGTATACAGGTCACGGTGTAGCTGTGTCTGTACTGTGTGTGTATACAGGTCACGGTGTAGCTGTGTCTGTACTGTGTGTATACAGGTCACGGTGGAGCAGTGTCTGTACTGTGTGTATACAGGTCACGGTGTAGCGGTGTCTGTACTGTGTGTATACAGGTCACGGTGGAGCAGTGTCTGTACTGTGTGTATACAGGTCACGGTGTAGCTGTGTCTGTACTGTGTGTATACAGGTCACAGTGTAGCGGTGTCTGTACCGTGTGTATACAGATCACGGTGTAGCTGTGTCTGTACTGTGTGTATACAGGTCACGGTGTATCGGTGTCTGTACTGTGTGTATACAGGTCACAGTGTAGTGGTGTCTGTACTGTGTGTATATACAGGTCACGGTGTAGCTGTGTCTGTACTGTGTGTATACAGGTCACGGCGTAGCAGTGTCTGTACTGTGTGTATACAGGTCACAGTGTAGCGGTGTCTGTACTGTGTGTGTATACAGGTCACTGTGTAGTGGTGTCTGTACTGTGTGTGTATACAGGTCACGGTGTAGCGGTGTCTGTACTGTGTGTGTATACAGGTCACGGTGTAGCGGTGTCTGTACTGTGTGTGTATACAGGTCACGGTGTAGCTGTGTCTGTACTGTGTGTGTATACAGGTCACGGTGTAGCGGTGTCTGTACTGTGTGTATACAGGTCACGGTGTAGCAGTGTCTGTACTGTGTGTGTATACAGGTCACGGTGTAGCGGTGTCTGTACTGTGTGTGTATACAGGTCACGGTGTAGTGGTGTCTGTACTGTGTGTGTATACAGGTCACGGTGTAGCGGTGTCTGTACTGTGTGTGTATACAGGTCACGGTGTAGCAGTGTCTGTACTGTGTGTATACAGGTCACGGTGTAGCAGTGTCTGTACTGTGTGTATACAGGTCACGGTGTAGCAGTGTCTGTACTGTGTGTATACAGGTCACGGTGTAGCACTGTCTGAACTGTGTGTATAGAGGTCACGGTGTAGCGGTGTCTGTATTGTGTGTATACAGGTCACGGTGTAGCGGTGTCTGTATTGTGTGTATACAGGTCACGGTGTAGCGGTGTCTGTACTGTGTGTATAGGTGTCATGGTGTAGCGGTGTCTGTACTGTGTGTATACAGGTCATGGTGTAGCGGTGTCTGTACTGTGTGTGTATACAGGTCACGGTGTAGCGGTGTCTGTACTGTGTGTGTATACAGGTCACGGTGTAGTGGTGTCTGTACTGTGTGTGTATACAGGTCACGGTGTAGCGGTGTCTGGACTGTGTGTGTATACAGGTCACGGTGTAGCAGTGTCTGTACTGTGTGTATACAGGTCACCGTGTAGCAGTGTCTGTACTGTGTGTATACAGATCACAGTGTAGCAGTGTCTGTACTGTGTGTATAGAGGTCACGGTGTAGCGGTGTCTGTATTGTGTGTATACAGGTCACGGTGTAGCGGTGTCTGTATTGTGTGTATACAGGTCACGGTGTAGCGGTGTCTGTACTGTGTGTATACAGGTCATGGTGTAGCGGTGTCTGTACTGTGTGTATATACAGGTCACGGTGTGGCGGTGTCTGGACTGTGTGTGTATACAGGTCACGGTGTAGCGGTGTCTGTACTGTGTGTATACAGATCACAGTGTAGCAGTGTCTGTACTGTGTGTATAGAGGTCACGGTGTAGCGGTGTCTGGACTGTGTGTATACAGGTCACGGTGTAGCGGTGTCTGTACTGTGTGTGTATACAGGTCATGGTGTAGCGGTGTCTGTACTGTGTGTGTATACAGGTCACGGTGTAGCGGTGTCTGTACTGTGTGTGTATACAGGTCACGGTGTAGCGGTGTCTGTACTGTGTGTGTATACAGGTCACGGTGTAGCGTTGTCTGTACTGTGTGTATACAGGTCACGGTGTAGTGGTGTCTGTACTGTGTGTATACAGGTCACGGTGTAGTGGTGTCTGTACTGTGTGTGTATACAGGTCACGGTGTAGTGGTGTCTGTACTGTGTGTATACAGGTCACGGTGTAGCGGTGTCTGTACTGTGTGTATACAGGTCACGGTGTAGTGGTGTCTGTACTGTGTGTATACAGGTCACGGTGTAGTGGTGTCTGTACTGTGTGTATACAGATCACGGTGTAGTGGTGTCTGTACTGTGTGTATACAGGTCACGGTGTAGCGATGTCTGTACTGTGTATATAGATCACGGTGTAGTGGTGTCTGTACTGTGTGTGTATACAGGTCACGGTGTAGCGATGTCTGTACTGTGTGTATACAGGTCACAGTGTAGCGGTGTCTGTACTGTGTGTGTATACAGGTCGCGGTGTAGCGGTGTCTGGACTGTGTGTATACAGGTCATGGTGTAGCGGTGTCTGTACTGTGTGTGTATACAGGTCACAGTGTAGCGGTGTCTGTACTGTGTGTGTATACAGGTCACAGTGTAGCGGTGCCTGTACTGTGTGTGTATACAGGTCACGGTGTAGCTGTGTCTGGACTGTGTGTGTATACCGGTCACGGTGTAGCGATGTCTGTACTGTGTGTATACAGGTCACGGTGTAGCGGTGTCTGTACTGTGTGTGTATACAGGTCATGGTGTAGCGGTGTCTGTACTGTGTGTATACAGGTCACGGTGTAGCGGTGTCTGTACTGTGTGTATACAGGTCACGGTGGAGCAGTGTCTGTACTGTGTGTATACAGGTCACGGTGTAGCTGTGTCTGTACTGTGTGTATACAGGTCACAGTGTAGCGGTGTCTGTACCGTGTGTATACAGATCACGGTGTAGCAGTGTCTGTACTGTGTGTATACAGGTCACGGTGTATCGGTGTCTGTACTGTGTGTATACAGGTCACAGTGTAGTGGTGTCTGTACTGTGTGTATATACAGGTCACGGTGTAGCTGTGTCTGTACTGTGTGTATACAGGTCACGGTGTAGCAGTGTCTGTACTGTGTGTATACAGGTCACAGTGTAGCGGTGTCTGTACTGTGTGTGTATACAGGTCACGGTGTAGTGGTGTATGTACTGTGTGTGTATACAGGTCATGGTGTAGCGGTGTCTGTACTGTGTGTGTATACAGGTCACGGTGTAGCGGTGTCTGGACTGTGTGTGTATACAGGTCACGGTGTAGTGGTGTCTGTACTGTGTGTGTATACAGGTCATGGTGTAGCGGTGTCTGGACTGTGTGTGTATACAGGTCACGGTGTAGCAGTGTCTGTACTGTGTGTATACAGGTCACCGTGTAGCAGTGTCTGTACTGTGTGTATACAGATCACAGTGTAGCAGTGTCTGTACTGTGTGTATAGAGGTCACGGTGTAGCGGTGTCTGTATTGTGTGTATACAGGTCACGGTGTAGCGGTGTCTGTACTGTGTGTATACAGGTCATGGTGTAGCGGTGTCTGTACTGTGTGTATACAGGTCACGGTGTGGCGGTGTCTGGACTGTGTGTGTATACAGGTCACGGTGTAGCGGTGTCTGTACTGTGTGTATACAGATCACAGTGTAGCAGTGTCTGTACTGTGTGTATAGAGGTCACGGTGTAGCGGTGTCTGGACTGTGTGTATACAGGTCACGGTGTAGCGGTGTCTGTACTGTGTGTGTATACAGGTCATGGTGTAGCGGTGTCTGTACTGTGTGTGTATACAGGTCACGGTGTAGCGGTGTCTGTACTGTGTGTATACAGGTCACGGTGTAGCGGTGTCTGTACTGTGTGTATACAGGTCACGGTGTAGCGTTGTCTGTACTGTGTGTATACAGGTCACGGTGTAGTGGTGTCTGTACTGTGTGTATACAGGTCACGGTGTAGTGGTGTCTGTACTGTGTGTATACAGGTCACGGTGTAGTGGTGTCTGTACTGTGTGTATACAGGTCACGGTGTAGCGGTGTCTGTACTGTGTGTATACAGGTCACGGTGTAGTGGTGTCTGTACTGTGTGTATACAGATCACGGTGTAGTGGTGTCTGTACTGTGTGTATACAGGTCACGGTGTAGCGATGTCTGTACTGTGTATATAGATCACGGTGTAGTGGTGTCTGTACTGTGTGTGTATACAGGTCACGGTGTAGCGATGTCTGTACTGTGTGTATACAGGTCACGGTGTAGCGGTGTCTGTACTGTGTGTGTATACAGGTCGCGGTGTAGCGGTGTCTGGACTGTGTGTATACAGGTCATGGTGTAGCGGTGTCTGTACTGTGTGTGTATACAGGTCACAGTGTAGCGGTGTCTGTACTGTGTGTGTATACAGGTCACAGTGTAGCGGTGTCTGTACTGTGTGTGTATACAGGTCACAGTGTAGCGGTGCCTGTACTGTGTGTGTATACAGGTCACGGTGTAGCTGTGTCTGGACTGTGTGTGTATACCGGTCACGGTGTAGCGGTGTCTGTACTGTGTGTGTATACAGGTCATGGTGTAGCGGTGTCTGTACTGTGTGTGTACAGGTCACGGTGTAGCGGTGTCTGTACTGTGTGTGTATACAGGTCATGGTGTAGCGGTGTCTGTACTGTGTGTGTATACAGGTCACGGTGTAGCGGTGTCTGTACTGTGTGTGTATACAGGTCACGGTGTAGCGGTGTCTGTACTGTGTGTGTATACAGGTCACGGTGTAGCGGTGTCTGTACTGTGTGTGTATACAGGTCACAGTGTAGCGGTGTCTGTACTGTGTGTGTATACAGGTCACAGTGTAGCGGTGCCTGTACTGTGTGTGTATACAGGTCACGGTGTAGCTGTGTCTGGACTGTGTGTGTATACCGGTCACGGTGTAGCGATGTCTGTACTGTGTGTATACAGGTCACGGTGTAGCGGTGTCTGTACTGTGTGTGTATACAGGTCATGGTGTAGCGGTGTCTGTACTGTGTGTGTACAGGTCACGGTGTAGCGGTGTCTGTACTGTGTGTATACAGGTCATGGTGTAGCGGTGTCTGTACTGTGTGTGTATACAGGTCACGGTGTAGCGGTGTCTGTACTGTGTGTGTATACAGGTCACGGTGTAGCGGTGTCTGTACTGTGTGTGTATACAGGTCACGGTGTAACATCACTTTTTTCTCCTCCCGGTATTACAGGCTTGGAAGGACATCTCGGAATCCAAAGTAAATTGGCATTATCATGGCATATTGATAAAGGATTTATATTTTTTAGATGCAGTGCTGAATAGTCAAGTGGTAGCATGTAATGATGCCTGTCTTATTAGTATTGATTGTTACTTTGAAAAACGAGGTTCATTTTCTCTACAATTTCTCACAATGCCTTTCTTTTCTCGCAGTTTCTACCATCCAGACTGTTGAAAGAGCCGGGAATTTTTGTTAAGACCAAACCCAACATGGTATGTTTTCTTTCCACCAGTAGAAAGCTTTTTAGGTAGCTGAGGACCAGATTAATAAAGAGAAAGTGTTGTGTTTGGTATGTATTCTATTTCTTTTTTTAAGGTCTACAACAGAGGTCTCCAAACATTCTAAACAAAGGGCCAGTTCAGTGTCCTTCAAACTTAAGAGGGGCTGGACTGTGGCCAGTGGGAGTAGTAAAGGTCCTGGTGTCACTGGAAGTAAACAGTGTACCCTCTTGCCCCATTGTTGGTATCAGTGGGAGGAATAGTGCCCCATCGTTGGTGCCACTGGGAGGAATAGTGCCCCATCCTTAGTGTCAGTGGGAGGAATAGTGTCCCATCGTTGGTGTCAGTGGGAGGCATAGTGCCCCATCGTTGGTGTCAGTGGGAGGCATAGTGCCCCATCGTTGGTGTCAGTGGGAGGAATAGTGCCCCAGCATTGGTGTCAGTGGGAGGAATAGTGCCTCGTCATTGGTGTCAGTGAGAGGAATAGTGCCCCATCATTGGTGTCAGTGAGAGGAATAGTGCCCCAGCATTGGTGTCAGTGGGAGGAATAATTCCCCATCATTGGTGTCATTGGAAGGAATAGTGCCCCATCATTGGTGTCAGTGAGATGAATAGTGCCCCATCATTGGTGTCAGTGGGAGGAATAGTGCCTCGTCATTGGTGTCAGTGAGAGGAATAGTGCCCCATCATTGGTGTCAGTGAGAGGAATAGTGCCCCAGCATTGGTGTCAGTGGGAGGAATAGTGCCCCATCATTGGTGTCAGTGGGAGGAATAATTCCCCATCATTGGTGTCATTGGGAGGAATAGTGCCCCATCATTGGTGTCAGTGAGAGGAATAGTGCCCCATCATTGGTGTCAGTGGGAGGAATAATTCCCCATCATTGGTGTCATTGGGAGGAATAGTGTCCCATCCTTAGTGTCAGTGGGAGGAATAGTGTCCCATCCTTAGTGTCAGTGGGAGGAATAGTGCCCTGTTGTCAGTGTTAGTGGCAGGAACTTTGTCCTACTGTGGCTGACGGGGGGGAATAATGCCCCTAGGGCTGGATAAAAGCAAGCAATGGGCCGCATCCAGCCCCCAGGCTGCAGTTTGGAGATCACTGGTCTAGAAGAATGAAATTGAACATTTACTGTATATATAAATGGAATAGGATTTTAGTCCTACGTTGTTGCACATTACAGGTTATATGATAAAGTATTCGGGAACATTGGGTTATACTGCCACCCTGAGGGAAACTGGATAGCTCAGTATAGGCCCTCCCTCTCCCAGCATGCCTCAGTTTAGTAGCAAGCAATGATTAGAGTGGATCATGAGATGATGGAGGAAGGACCTGTGTTCTGCAATGTACTCCAAGAAAAGCAAAATTACTTCAAGACAAAAAATGTCTATGTTCTGAGTCTTCCATTACAGGACACAGGATGAAATATTCTGGAACATTGGGATGTCCAAAAGCAGAAAGACTGAGTGTTGGGCAACAGCAAACCAAAAGGTGAACAAGGAACAAACAAATAGGGTAACATGGGCGGCTTAAGGGAGCCTACACCTGAATGACCTTACAACCGATGCCAGCACCAGCTAAGTCCTGAACAGTGAACCCTCACCTGTAACTGAAGACCAGACAACAGCCTTACAATCTGAGCAACAGATGCCTGATGCTGAATCACCAATCGATTTAGTAGAGTTTGCTTCTGCTGGAAAAGAGGGAAGCTTCCCCCTGAGGATGTAAGCTGGAATGATGAGCTGACAAATCCACCTAGCGATAGTGGAAAGAGAAGCTGGCTGTCCCTTATGGGGACCTTCGGGAATGACAAACAGCGTCGGACTGGCAAAAGGTAGCTGTAGCTAAGAGATAAATTTGAACAATGCATACTAGACATGTGCACAACAAAAAAAATTGTTTATTTTCGTTTCGTTTTTTTCGTTTCCGTTGATTCGTAACGATTCGTAAATTCGTACGTCGTCTGTGTTCGTATTCGTAACGATTCGTATTTTCGTTAGTTATTTTTTCGTTGATTCGTTTTTCCATTAGTTTAATTTTCGTTTATTCGAAATTCGGACGCATTCGGATTTATTCGTAACATTCGTAACATTCGTAGATTCGTAATCGGAGCATAATTCATAATTTTATGTAATGTGTATGCTATTATTACATTTTAATAGACACGGAAAATTACGAATCGAAAAAAAAAGTTACGAATGTACGAATTTTTTCGTTCAATCCATTCGAAGCACGTTAAGCAGCGCCATTGTAAGAGACATGGAAAATTACGAATCGAAAAAAAAAAAAGTTACGAATGTACGAATTTTTTCGTTCAATCCATTCGAAGCACGTTAAGCAGCGCCATTGTAAGAGACACGGAAAATTATGAATCGAAAAAAAAAAAAAAAAGTTCCGAATGTACGAATTTTTTCGTTCAATCCATTCGAAGCACGTTAAGCAGCGCCATTGTAAGAGACACAGAAAATTATGAATCAAAAAAAAAAAAAAAGTTACGAATGTACGAATTTTTTCGTTCAATCCATTCGAAGCACGTTAAGCAGCGCCATTGTAAGAGACACGGAAAATTATGAATCGAAAAAAAAAAAAAAGTTACGAATGTACGAATTTTTTCGTTCAATCCATTTGAAGCACGTTAAGCAGCGCCATTGTAAGCGACACGGAAAAAAATTCGTAACATTCGTAGATTCGTATCGGAGCATAATTCATAATGTTATGTAATGTGTATGCTATTATTACATTTTAATAGACACGGAAAATTACGAATCGAAAAAAAAAAAAGTTACAAATGTACGAATTTTTTCGTTCAATCCATTCGAAGCACGTTAAGCAGCGCCATTGTAAGAGACACGGAAAATTACGAATCGAAAAAAAAAAAAAAAAGTTACAAATGTACGAATTTTTTCGTTCAATCCATTCGAGCACGTTAAGCAGCGCCATTGTAAGCGACACGGAAAAAAATTCGTAACATTCGTAGATTCGTAATCGGAGATAATTCATAATTTTATGTAATGTGTATGCTATTATTACAATTTAAAAAACAAAAATTACGAATCGAAAAAAAAAGTTACAAATGTACGAATTTTTTCGTTCAATCCATTCGAAGCACGTTAAGCAGCGCCATTGTAAGAGACACGGAAAATTACGAATCGAAAAAAAAAAAAAAAAAGTTACGAATGTACGAATTTTTTCGTTCAATCCATTCGAAGCACGTTAAGCAGCGCCATTGTAAGAGACACGGAAAATTATGAATCGAAAAAAAAAAAAAGTTACGAATGTACAAATTTTTTCGTTCAATCCATTCGAGCACGTTAAGCAGCGCCATTGTAAGAGACACGGAAAATTATGAATCGAAGAAAAAAAAAAAAAAAAGTTACGAATGTACGAATTTTTTTGTTCAATCCATTCGAAGCACGTTAAGCAGCGCCATTGTAAGAGACACGGAAAATTATGAATCGAAAAAAAAAAGTTACGAATGTACAAATTTTTTCGTTCAATCCATTCGAAGCACGTTAAGCAGCGCCATTGTAAGCGACACGGAAAAAAATTCGTAGCATTCGTAGATTCGTAATCAGAGCATAATTCATAATTTTATGTAATGTATATGCTATTATTACATTTTTAAAAACACGGAAAATTACGAATCGAAAAAAAAAAAAAGTTACAAATGTACGAATTTTTTTCGTTCAATCCATTCGAAGCACGTTAAGCAGCGCCATTGTAAGGGACACGGAAAATTATGAATCGAAAAAAAAAAAAAGTTACGAATGTACGAATTTTTTCGTTCAATCCATTCGAAGCACGTTAAGCAGCGCCATTGTAAGAGACACGTAAAATTATGAATCGAAAAAAAAAAAAAAAGTTACGAATGTACGAATTTTTTTCGTTCAATCCATTCGAAGCACGTTAAGCAGCGCCATTGTAAGCGACACGGAAAAAAATTCGTAACATTCGTAGATTAATCGGAGCATAATTCATAATTTTATGTAATGTGTATGCTATTATTACATTTTAAAAAACACGGAAAATTACGAATCGAAAAAAAAAGTTACGAATCCAGTCGAAGCACGTTAAGCAGCGCCCATTGTAAGAGACACGGAAAATTATGAATCAAAAAAAATTAAAAAAGTTACGAATGTACGAATTTTTTCGTTCAATCCATTCGAGGCACGTTCAGCGCCATTGTAAGAGACACGGAAAATTACGAATCGAAAAGAAAAAAAAAAAGTTACGAATGTACGAATTTTTTCGTTCAATCCATTCGAAGCACGTTAAGCAGCGCCATTGTAAGCGACACGGAAAAAAATTCGTAGCATTCGTAGATTCGTAATCGGAGCATAGTTACGAATGTACGAATTTTTTTCGTTCAATACATTCGAAGCACGTTAAAGCAGCGCCATTGTAAGAGACACGGAAAATTATGAATCAAAAAAAAAAAAAAAAAGTTACGAATGTACGAATTTTTTCGTTCAATACATTCGAGGCACGTTAAGCAGGGCCATTGTAAGAGACACGGAAAATTACGAATCGAAAAGAAAAAAAAAAAAGTTACGAATGTACGAATTTTTTCGTTCAATCCAAAGCACGTTAAGCAGCGCCATTGTAAGCGACACGGAAAAAAATTCGTAGCATTCGTAGATTCGTAATCGAGCATAATTCATAATTTTATGTAATGTGTATGCTATTATTACATTTTTAAAAACACGGAAAATTACAAATCGAAAAAAAAAGTTACGAATGTACGAATTTTTTCGTTCAATCCAGTCGAAGCACGTTAAGCAGCGCCATTGTAAGAGACACGGAAAATTATGAATCGAAGAAAAAAAAAAAAAAGTTACGAATGTACGAATTTTTTCGTTCAATCCATTCAAAGCACGTTAAGCAGCGCCATTGTAAGGGACACGGAAAATTATCAATTCAACAAAAAAAAGTTACAAATGTACGAATTTTTTCGTTCATTTTGATTTTCGTTGTTCCTGTTTTCATTTTTTGGATTTTCTTCTTTCGTGGATTCGTTGTTTCTAATTTGTTTTTTTTCGGATTCGTTCGATTCGAACGATTCGTTAAAATTTTTAGCGAATCGTTCGTTCATTCGTACGATAACGAATGAACGAAAAAATACGAAAAACCAAAAAAAAAAGAAACGAATTGCACATGTCTAATGCATACCACATGCAGACAGTGGAGGGAAATCTCTTTAGGATGTTTAGGAGGCAGGACAGAGATGGTGGAACAATGCCCTGGATAAGGTGAAAGAAAGAAGCCACCTTGGGAAGTAAAGAGGCTTTGGGCCCCAATACAACCTCGTCTCTGTGAAGGATTCAGAAACCTGCCTTGTGGAAGTAATGGCGACAAGAAAAGCAACCTCGTGAGTAAGGATAGGCAGAGGAAGATCCCTAAAAAGGTTCAAGTGGCAGTTTTAAAGAGCCAATAAGATCTTTTAGAATCGCTGGGCAGCATACAGGTGGAACAATGTGAGCAATATCCTGAATGAAGGCCTTTACGAAGGAAAGAGAATCGCTAAGGCTGAAATTTGATGGTATTCAAGGCCAAATGTTGATCCAGACCAGACGGGATTCAACCCCCGGAGTACTTCTTGGGACGGAAATTCCTATCCTCACACTGCAAAAATTATACTTTCTAGGTTCAATGGTAGACTTTGTGAGAAGTCGAAAAAAGCATAGGGATAACTGAATAAGTTACCAGGATGTAGGCTTCAACAGCAACTTAGAAGCAGAATAGATAGAGGGCAGGTAAGCCTGGAGAGAGCTTGACCCTCCTTAACCGCTTCAGCACCGGGCCATTTTACACCCTTCCTTACCAGAGCACCTTTTTGCGATTCGGCACTGCGTCGCTTTAACTGACAATTGCGCGGTCGTGCGACGTTACACCCAAACAAAATTGACGTCCTTTTTTTCCCACAAATAGAGCTTTCTTTGGTGGTATTTGATCACCCCTGCGGTTTTTTTTTTTTGCGCTATAAACAAAAGAAGAGCGACAATTTTGAAAAAAAAACACAATATTTTTTACTTTTTGCTATAATAAATATCCCATTTTTTAAAAAAAAAAAACAATTTTTTTACTCAGTTTAGGCCGATACGTATTCTTCTACATATTTTTGGTAAAAAAAAAAAATCGCAATAAGCGTATATTGATCGGTTTGTGCAAAAGTTATAGCGTCTACAAAATAGGGGATAGTTTATTGCATTTTTTTAATATATTTTTTTTTTACTAGTAATGGCGGCGATCAGCGATTTTTATTTTTTTTCCGTGACTGCGACATTATGGCGGACACATCGGACATTTTGACACATTTTTGGGACATTTGTCATTTATACAGAAATCAGTGCTATTTAAATAGCACTGATTACTATGTAAATGACAGTGGCAGGGAAGGAGTTAACTACTAGGGGCGGGGAGGAGTTAGTGTGACGTGTTGTGTGTTTTTAACAGTAGGGGGCGGGGACTCAAGGGGAGGAGACCGATCATGTGTTCGGCTTTCCCGATGACAGGGAACCGCCGATCACTGACAGGCAGAGTTGGAAGCGCGGGGAGCTGTTTGTTTACACACACAGCTCCCCGGTCCCGCACGGTCCCGTAACCCGATCGCGGGACACCAGCGGCGATCGCGGCCGCTGGTCCCGCGGCCGCGGGCGCGCGCGCGCCACCCAGGCGGCCGGGAATGGGGACGTCATATGACGCCTGCCAGTGCCATTTTGCCGACGTATATCGGCGTTGGGCGGTCGGGAAGCGGTTAAAGGCATACAGCACAATGGCAGCAAAGGTGTCCAGTGCGCCCCCTCGCCAGTATTCCAATAGTACAAACAATTGGCCACTGCCCTCACCTATAACTGGCCTTTGCAGCAAGGAGCACATGGAAGGGCGACACATGTCAAACAAAACCAAAGAAAATTCCCAGCTCAACTTACCAACCAGCCTGCAACAAACCGGTTGGTTGCAGGATACTGTGCTATATGCTGGGTGTCCAGTGTGCCCCTGTGCCTTTAAGGAGGGGTTGACTACCTCCAGGCTTACCTGCCCTCTATCTATCCATTATTATACATGTGCTTCTACTATGGAGGCTCTTACCAATTTGAGCTGAGCAATGTTTGCCCATCCAGTGACTAAGGGATCTTCAGAGAGTGGGTTCCATTAGACGGGTGGTAGGGCACCCAGTGACACACTTTACGCATTGCCACATATGCCTTGGCAGTGGCGTACTAAGGGGGGACGGGCCACACCGGGTGCCACACACTGGCGGGGGGGGTGTCAGGCTGGCGCCCCCCTCCGCGATTGAAGCAGAGACATCGCGCCGCAGCGGTGCGGTGACAGGCAGCGGGAGGGGGTGTTCGCCGCTCTGTCTCGGCTGTCTCAAACAGCCGAGCAGAGTGAAGCCGCCGGCGCCGCCCAGAGGCGTACTAAGTGGGCGGCGGCGCCGGGGAGGGGTGGGGGGATGTCAGGCCGGCACCCCCCTCCGCGATTGAAGAGGTGGCCTCTTGCGGCCGCGGGCTGTCTGCCTGCCCGTGCGATCCTGGATGTCACACAGGCAGAGCCGAGCAGCCGCCTCCCCCTCCTCTCTGTTTATGTGTAAACAGGAGGAGGGGATCTGCTGAGCACGTGCCGCCGCGCTGATCTGAGGTACTGAATGGGGGGGGGGGTCTGCACTGAACGGGGGCTAGACTAGACTGAAGAGGGGGGCTGCACAGAAGAGGGGGGCTAGACTGAAGAGGGGGGGCTACACTGAAGAGGGGGTCTGCACCGAACAGGGGCTACACTGAAGAGGGGGTCTGCACTGAAGGGGGGGTCTGCACTGAACGGGGGCTACACTGAAGAGGGGGTCTGCACTGAACGGGGGCTACACCGAAGAGGGGGTCTGCACTGAACGGGGGCTACACCGAAGCGGGGGTCTGCACTGAACGGGGGCTACACCGAAGAGGGGGGTCTGCACTGAACGGGGGCTACACTGAAGAGGGGGGTCTGCACTGAAGGGGGGGTCTGCACTGAACGGGGGCTACACTGAAGGGGGGGTCTGTGTAACATGCAGGGGGTCCAGAGCTGCAGGGTGTTGTGTAATGTAAAGGGGTCCAGAGCTGCAGGGTGTTGTGTAATGTAAAGGGGCCCAGAGCTGCAGGGTGTTGTGTAATGTAAAGGGGTCCAGAGGATCAGGGTGTTGTGTAATGTAAAGGGGTCCAGAGGATCAGGGTGTTGTGTAATGTAAAGGGGTCCAGAGGATCAGGGTGTTGTGTAATGTAAAGGGGTCCAGAGGATCAGGGTGTTGTGTAATGTAAAGGGGTCCAGAGGATCAGGGTGTTGTGTAATGTAAAGGGGTCCAAAAGATCAGGGTGTTGTGTAAAGAGAGGGCCGGAACGAGAATGGACCGCAGGGCAATGGTAGTAGAGGGCCGGACATGACAGTGTGTCTGGTGACACACAGGGAGGATGGAAAGGGGTGTGGCCAGGCAGGGCTGGCCCTGTAAGCAACGGGGGGAGTGGCTGTATATGTAGAGGGGGCGGGACAAAAAGATTCAGTCGGGAAGGTGGCAGCACAAAAGATCAGGGTGTTGTGTAATGTAAAGGGTCCAGAGGTTCAGGGTGCTGTTTAATGTAAAGGGGTCCAGAAGGGCAGGGTGCTGTGTAACATAAAGGGGTCCAGAGGTGCAGTTGTGGAGAGGGGGTACACAGTAGTGACAAAGAGATATTGAAGGATGCAGGGGGCACAGTGGGGTATTTTTACATTTTAATGGGGGGTGCCAGATATAGGATCCGCCCCGGGTGCCAAATGCTCTAGGTACGCCCCTGTGCCTTGGTGAGCACCAGACACAGGATCCAGTGCCCAGGGGGTAACATCACAGATTAGCCTGTATTTTAGTCCTGGTGGGATCTGAGAACAGTCCAGGGAAGCTTGCTTATGTGGGAACCTTACTACTTCCTCTTCCTTCCTACTTCCTCTTTCTCTTCAAGGAGCCTCCTCCACCTGTCTGTGATAGGCAGATGATCCATCAGTACTGGAAACAGACACGTGGGTGGTCTGCAACCCTGGTTGACAAGCTCTGCACTGCAAGCTGTGAGTGTAGACTGAGCTGCTTGTGTCATTTATATTTAAAGAGACCCTCTACTGCAACTAATTGTTTAAACTGATTGTGGACCACATGAATTCCTCAGATTGGGACTTTAAACCGGGCCAAAAACAGTTTGACCATATATTTAAATATTTCAATGAATTTGACCATATATTTAAATATTTCAATGAATAGTGCATCCTACCTGTGACAAATAGGGACAGGCTAGTGTATTTATTGGCGTATAACACGCACCCCAAGTTTAAGGAAAAAAAATTACATTTAAATGCCCATCAATGCAGCCTTATCAGTGTCCATCTGCAGCCTTGTCCATTATTGCAGAATGATCAGTGTCCATCTGCAGCCTTGGTCAGTCTGATTGCAGCCTTGCCCAATCTGATTGCAGCCTTGCCCAATCTGATTGCAGCCTTGCCCAATCTGATTGCAGCCTTGCCCAGTCTCATTGCAGCCTTGCCCAGTCTCATTGCAGCCTTGCCCAGTCTCATTGCAGCCTTGCCCAGCCTTGCCCATTCTCATTGCAGCCTTGCCCTATGTCATTGCAGCCTTGCCCAGTCTCATTGCAGCCTTGCCCTATGTCATTGCAGCCTTGCCCAGTCTCATTGCAGCCTTGCCCAGTCTCATTGCAGCCTTGCCCAGTCTCATTGCAGCCTTGCCCTATGTCATTGCAGCCTTGCCCAGTCTCATTGCAGCCTTGCCCAGTCTCATTGCAGCCTTGCCCTATGTCATTGCAGCCTTGCCCAGTCTCATTGCAGCCTTGCCCAGTCTCATTGCAGCCTTGCTCAGCCTTGCCCAGTCTGATTGCAGCCTTGCGCATTTAAAATTAGTGCCGCCGAGATACACAGAGTCAGATGTCCTGTGTACTCGGCTAGCCTCGGCTCCTCTTGCAGTCTCGCCCAGTCCTGCTCCTTGGCCCGGCTCCTATGATGGACATAACCTAGGTCCAATGGCGGGACTGGGCGTGACTGCCAGAGGAGCTGAGCCTAGCCGAGTACACAGGACATCCGGCTCTGTGTATCTCGGTTGAGTGCCGCCTAGATCCAGGTTAACTACGGTCGGAGCCAAGCCTAGCCGAGTAAACTTGACTATGTGTGTATCGGCGGTGCTCGCTCCTCTTCCCTCACAATCAGCGGGGATCAGCGTATAACACGCCCCCATGATTTCCCCCTGATTTTAAGGGGGGGGGGGGAAGTGCGTGTCATACGCCGATAAATACGGTAATCCCAGGCATAGAAGCAAATACCGAGGCAAAAAGGTGTATGTTCCATGTATATGGTAATAAACTTGATATACATATACTTGGGTGTCTAGTTTAAACAAATCCTCGTTTGTTCCTTGTCGTATATACATCAGTATTAAAGCAGATGATATAATCCATAGATAAATCATCTGGTTCACGAATGTGCATAAGTGCAGTGCCTATAATCCAAACTGGGCCTATAATAATAAGAAAAGGAAAAGAAGAGGACATAAGTAATGTATTAAACCTTGCAAAAAAGTAGTAGTCACATCCTGGCATCCAAACCAAAAAGGTGGATGTCAGCCATGACTTTTCCCCCAGATTTGAACGAGATAGAAACAAGAAATGTTCTGCACTTTGGTGTGAATATACAGTATAATATAGCTGCTGACAAGCACAAAGCTCATGATACTAAGCCCAATAATAATATTTTTTTAATTATACATCTTCCCCTGGATTTACCTGTCTGCTGCCTGCCACAGTCTTCGGCCCATTGACCTGATTAGGGTCTTCTCTGCCGCACAGTTCGTGTCTTCTCCAGTACTAGCTGTACGCCTCTTGCTGTTCACCTCTAGTCATTGCAGGTTGGCCTCCAGATGTTGGAGCAAGTTAAACCTGGGGGGAAAATTCAGCGAGGGGGTCTCAAGTAGAACACTGGCTGGCCCTTAGACTTTGTGTCAGGCAAGCAGACATTGGCAACAACTGGGCAAAAGACATGCAGATTCAAGAGACAAAGGCAGAAACTGAAACCAGGCGCAGGGTCAGTATCACTCAGGCAGGAAACAGCACCAAATTGACAGGAAACAGGCCGTGAGGGACCCCCTGGCACTACACCTAGGTGCCTCCGCCAAGATACAACTTCCTCCACTCTGGAACCAGGAATTAGGTATGATAGCTGAGAATCGCACCCAAGAACTAGATGACATTAGCTTAGGTGCAAACTGGAACTCTTTACTGTAAGTTCACACAGAATTTATACCACATAAATTCAGATAAGAGCTTGATCACATTATCCTAAACAATGCAAACTTTAAACAGTAATATCATCATTACATCTAACAGTACATTTAATAAACAGCTAGCAGCGATCTAATCAAATAGCAATCCAATCAGCAGCTAACTAATTACCCAGTACTCCAATTAAAGAGGAAGTAAACCCTGATGGGTTTTACTTCCTCTTTTTCCCTCTGCTTTCCCCTGCAAAGTAAAAGCATAACGGGCTAGTATGCATTGCATACTAGCCCATTATGTGGCACTTACCTGCAAAGGAAGCCTGCGTTGTCCCTAGGGTTGCCACCTCATACCTTTAAACCCGGACACATATTAATTACACAGGTTCTGTGGCTGATTAAGGTGGTAATTAAACTCACTTGGTGCCTTATCTGCATTTAATTAGCCTCAGAACTGGCTGGAGTCGCCGGAGCCATCAGTCACGGCACTTGCTAGTGAAGAAACGGCACGGAGGTCCGTTTCTTCACAGCGCATGTGCCGATGACGTTGGCGCAAGCGTATATGGTAAATATCTCCTAAACTGTGCAGGTTTAGGAGATATTTACAGTACCTACAGGTAAGCCTTATTATAGGCTTACCTGTAGGTACAAGTATTGTAACAGGGTTTAGAAACCACTTTAACAGCTAGGCCCCTAGACAAGCCTTGCTTAGTCAGGGAGTGCCCACCCCAGACAGTCCAGCAACAGATCTCGTTAACCAGATTTACTTTCACATCCATCTTCTCACTGAGTTTCAAGTTGGCAGAGACCATCATGGCTTCCTTGACTTAAATGTGGTAATAACATGTCATCCTGCATTATATAACAGGACATCTTTCTGAATGCTTGTAGCAATGCCAGGGCCCATAGTCAGTGGGCAAGAGGCTACCCTACAGTCCCTCCAAAAGCTCCTGTCCTGGTTGGGTCTGTCACACAGGCGAAGAGGTCAGAAAATGAGAGGATCAAGATCAGAAGAAGTCAGAGGGCAAACCAGGTTGAGCCTAGATGAATCAGAAAACGGGTCTGGTAATGGGTCACAGTAGCTGATGACCTCTCAGCAATTTCCCTGGGTCCTGCTAAGCTTTAAATACAGTGCCTTGCAAAAGTATTCACCCCCCTTTGGCTTTTTACCTATTTTGTTTACATTACAGCCTTTAGTTCAATGTTTTTTTAATCTGAATTATATGTGATGGATCAGAACACAATAGTCTAAGTTGGTGAAGTAAAATTAGAAATATATATACATAAAACTATTTTTCAGAAATAAAAAAATGATAATTGGCATGTGCGTATGTATTCACCCCCTTTGTTATGAAGCCCATAAAAAGCTCTGGTAGAACCAGTTACCTTCAGAAGTCCCATAATTAGTGAAATTATGTCCACCTGTGTGCAATCTAAAGCCTTATACACACGATCGGACCGTGGACCAACTTTCCCGTGGATTTTTGTCCAAAGGGCGTTGGCCCCAAGTTGGTATTGCATACACACGATCTGACTTTTTAGGCAACAAACATGAACGTAGTGACGTTTCAACGTACTGATGACACTTCAAAAGAGGACGTTCGAATACTCCAGCGCCACCTTTGGTCAACTTCTATATTGTTGTCTGATCTTTTGCATTGGTTCTGAGCATGCGTGTTTGTACTTTGTACAAAAGTCCGTTGGTTTTGTGTACACACGGTCGGACTTTGGTCCATCGGACTTTTGTTGGCAGAAAATTAGTCCGTTCGCACAGCCAACAAAAGTCCGATGAAACCTGGAAAAAGTTGGTCCGATGGAGCGTACACACGGTCGGATGTTGGTCCAAAACAGCTATTTTGCATGTTGGTTGTCAAAAAGTCCGATCGTGTGTACGGGCCTTAAGTGTCACATGAGCTGTCATTACATATACACACCTTTGTGAAAGGCCCCAGAGGCTGCAACACCTAAGCAAGAGGCACCACTAACCAATCACTGCCATGAAGACCGAGGAACTCCCCAAACAAGTAAGGGACAATGTTGTTGAGAAGTACAAGTCAGGGTTAGGTTATAAAAAAATATCAAAATCTTTGATGTTCCCTAGGAGCACAGTCAAATCTATCATAACCAAATGGAAAGAACATGGAACAACAGCAAACCTGCCAAGAGACGGGCGCACACCAAAACTCATGGACCGGGCAAGGAGGGCATTAATCAGAGAGGCAGCACAGAGACCTAAGGTAACCCTGGAGGAGCTGCAGAGTTCCACAGCAGAGACTGGAGTATCTGTACATAGGACGACAATAAGCCGTACGCTCCATAGAGTTGGGCTTTATGGCAGAGCGGTCAGAAGAAAGACATTACTTTCAACAAAAAACAAAATGGCACGTTTTGAATTTGCGAAAAGGCATGTGGGAGATTCCCAAAGTGTATGGAGGAAGGTGCTCTGGTCTGATAAGACTAAAATGTAACTTTTTGGCCATCAAAGAAAATGCTATGTCTGGCGCAAACCAAACACATCACATTACCCAAGGAACACCATCGCCACTGTGAAACATGGCGGTGGCAGCATCATGCCGTGGGGATGTTTTTCAGAAGTCGGGACTGGAAAACTGGTCAGAGTTGAGGGAAAGATGGATGGTGCTAAATACAGGGATACTCTTGAGAAAAACCTGTACACTCTGTGTGTGATTTGAGGCTAGGACGGAGGTTCACCTTCCAGCAGGACAATGACCCCAAACACACTGCTAAAGCAACACTTGAGTGGTTTAAGGGGAAACATGTAAATGTGTTGGAATGGACTAGTCAAAGCCCAGACCTCAATCCAATAGAAAATCTGTGGTCAGACTTATGCCGCGTACACACGTGCGGACTTTTGCCGGCGGACTTAGTCCAGCGGACAATCCCGCCGGACTTTCCAGCTGGGTCCGCTGGACTTTCCGAGCGTGTGGACTTGCCCACACACGCACGGACTTCTCCGGCGGATAATCCGCCGGCCAAAAGTCCGCGGGACTTTTGAAAATGAACGGACTTGCCCACACACGGAGCAGTCCGTTCATTTCGAACGTAACTTCAGGTTACGTAGCTAGCGTATGCAGTAAATGCCGCCGCGCTAGCTCCGTGACCTGGCATGGATTTAAAGGGACTCCCCACGCCGAAAAAAAAAAACGGCGTGGGGGTTCCCCCCAAATCCATGTCAGACCCTCATCCGAGCACGCAGCCTGGCAGGCCAGGAAAGGGGTGGGGACGAACGAGCGCCCCCCCCCCCTCCTGAGCCGTACCAGGCCGCGTGCCCTCAACATGGGGGTGCGCTGGGGAAAGGGGGGCCGTGCGGCCCCCCCACCCCAAAGCACCTTGTCCCCATGTTGATGAGGACAAGGGCCTCTTCCCGACAACCCTGGCCGTTGGTTGTCGGGGTCTGCGGGCGGGGGCTTATCGGAATCTGGGAGCCCCCTTTAATAATACCGGCCCCCCACCCTATGTGAATGAGTATGGGGTACGATGTACCCCTACCCATTCACCTAAGGTGTAAAATGTAAAGTACAAAAAACACACACACTTTTGAAAAAAATATTTTATTGCACTGCTCCGGGGGTCTTCTTCCGTCTTGGGGGTCTTCTCGCCGGACTCCTCCGCTCTCTTCTGCTCTTTTACCTAGCTCTTTCACGAGCGGAGGAGTCCGGCTACCTTCTTCGTCGTCGCCGCCGTCGTCTGGGGGTCTCGATCCGCCTTCGGGGGGGTCTTCCGGGGTCTCTTCTGTTCTTGCGGCGGTCGTCGTCTTCCGCGCCGCCGGCGCCGCCTTCTTCTTCTTGTTCTTCTTCTTGTTCTTCTTCCGATGTTGACCCGACGCTCTCTCTGCCCGGAATGCCTGTGCCGCGCTGCGCTGGGACTTATATAGGGGCATGGGGACAGGGTCACATGTTCATGTCACATGGTGACCCCGCCCCTTGCAATGTCACAGTCCCAGCATCCTCCGGGACTGTGACAACACAAGGGGGCGGGGTCACCATGTGACATGAACATGTGACCCTGTCCCCATGCCCCTATATAAGTCCCAGCGCAGCGCGGCACAGGCATTCCGGGCAGAGAGAGCGTCGGGTCAACATCGGAAGAAGAAGAAGAACAAGAAGAAGGACAAGAAGAAGAAGAAGAAGAAGAAGGCGGCGCCGGCGGCGCGGAAGACGACGACCGCCGCAAGAACAGAAGAGACCCCGGAAGACCCCCGAAGGCGGATCGAGACCCCCAGTCGACGACGGCGGCGACGACGAAGAAGGTAGCCGGACTCCTCCGCTCGTGAAAGAGCTAGGTAAAAGAGCAGAAGAGAGCGGAGGAGTCCGGCGAGAAGACCCCCCAAGACGGAAGAAGACCCCCGGAGCAGTGCAATAAAATATTTTTTCAAAAGTGTGTGTGTTTTTGTACTTTACATTTTACACCTTAGGTGAATGGGTAGGGGTACATCGTACCCCATACTCATTCACATAGGGTGGGGGGCAGGCATCTGGGGGCCCCCTTATTAAAGGGGGCTCCCAGATTCCGATAAGCCCCCGCCCGCAGACCCCGACAACCAACGGCCAGGGGTTGTCGGGAAGAGGCCCTTGTCCTCATCAACATGGGGACAAGGTGCTTTGGGGTGGGGGGGCCGCACGGCCCCCCTTTCCCCCAGGGCACCCCCATGTTGAGGGCACACGGCCTGGTACGGCTCAGGGGGGGGGGGGTGCTCGTTCGTCCCCACCCCTTTCCTGGCCTGCCAGGCTGCGTGCTCGGATGAGGGTCTGACATGAATTTGGGGGGAACCCCCACGCCGAAAAGTCCCAGGCACGCGCATTGGCTCCCCAGCTACGTGGCGGGCACGTCATATGACGGCGTCCCGCCACAAGAGCCGCACCGTCCCGTCGTCATTTGACAGTGGGCGGTCGGCTAGTGGTTAAAGTCAGCAGCTACAATTACTGCAGCTGCTGACTTTTAATAATCGGACACTTACCTGTCCTAGGGTCCAGCGATGCGGGGGATCGAAGCCCCGCTCGTTCGCCTCCTCCGCTCGGCGGCGCCGGCATTGTAACTGTGGGCACCCGGCTGTGGCTTCATAGCCGGGCATCCACTGCGCATGCGCGCGCGCCGTGATTTGAGGACCTGTCACGTGTCCCAGATGACTGACAGGAGGGAGGGGCAGAGCTGAGCCCTTCCTGCACCGAGGGGAAGTGATGTCACCAGCCCAGGCACTGAAGGAGGCAGACTACGAGGGACCCCCCTAGCAACAGGCATTTAGAGGTGAGATTAAAAAAAAAAAAAAATTCCAAATGTTTTTCTTTAGGAATTTTTATGATTTTTTTTATTTTTTTGTGTGCAACCCCACTTTAGCTGTGTTTTTGCATTTGCATGAGCTGTGTTGATCGTCACTAGTCTCCTCTGCACCAGGATAGTGACTAGTCTATACAATTGTATTATTCAGGGTATTAGATATGGCTTTTACGCTTCACATGCTTTGTTCTTATGTATATTATTGTCAATTTGTAATAAAATTTATACCTTTTGGTTTGGTCTGTCCATTAACGACCCTAAGGGGTCTCTCACCGTACCTATGGTACCAGGTGTTTTTTCTACTGTGTTTTTGCATTAAGCAAGTCTGTCTATGTAAAACGTTTTTCGTTTTTTTTGTCTAAGCACTGTACATCGATTTCCCGATCCTTTTTACGGTATTATCAGGGGGAAATATTAAAAAAAAAACACCTTAATTGGCACATTGGTAATGTTTTAGTCAGCAGTCTGCAGTATTTTTCGCATGTCATTTAACAATTAGACTTAAGATCAGTGCGATGGTCTAGCGAGGCCCATCTGTTGCCACGGCAACCCGTTCTCCTCAATAACGTCCTGGGCATCACATGGATTTTATAGAAAGAAAAACATATTTTTGAGTTCTTTATGAGCTCGGATTCATTGATTTCAGTGAAGTGCTTGCCAAGCAGGCTATAATTGCGGGCGTGTGCGAGGAAAAGGTCAGCCCACTAGTGCTTATGTGGTCAATGGCGAGGGGCAATTAAAGGAAAACTATGTACATTATGCGTGACTAAATGGTTTTGCAGTGTTCGCCCTAAAGAGAACCCAAAGCTGTGCCCAAAAAAAAAAAAAAGCAGGCATTTGCATAAATAATCATTCATTAGTATTGCCTGTGGTCTCCCTGTAGCTGATATTTCCCACATTACCATTCCTTGTTCTGCACTGAAGCGTCTGTGGAGGCCGCCATCTTGCTAGAGGAGCAAGACTTTGCTTTCTCATTATGCCCTCCTGTTGACTGGAGACCTGATGATGACTAATAGGGGCATGGGCGTCCGCAGAACTTTTTCAGGGGGGGGCATAATTTTTAAGGTCACCCATGCTCTGACCCTTTTTGACAATGTCATTATCACGGTCAGAGACTGCAGACGTGGTACAGGAGATGGTCAGAGACTGCATACATGGCCCAAGAGACTGTAAGAGACTGTGGACATGGCACAAGAGACTGTCAGAGACTGCACACATGGCCCAAGAGACTGTAAGAGACTGTATACATAGCCCAAGAGACTGTCAGAGACTGCATACATGGCCCAAGAGACTGTAAGAGACTGTGGACATGGCACAAGAGATGGACCAGAGACTGCATACATGGCCCAAGAGACTGTCAGAGACTGCATACATGGCCCAAGGGACTGTAAGAGACTGTGGACATGGCACAAGAGATTACCAGAGACTGTATACATGGCCCAAGAGACTGTAAGAGAATGCGGACGTGGCACAAGAGATGACCAGAGATTGCATACATGGCCCAAGAGACTGTCAGAGACTGCACACATGGCTCAAGAGACTCTAAGAGACTGCATACATGTGGGGGTGACAAAGAGAGAGGGGGGGGGGGGGGGGGGGGGTGACAGAGAGAGAGAGGAGTGGCAGAGAGAAAGGGGGTGACAGCCAGAGACAGAGGGCACTTGCCCCCCCTTGCCTCTACCTGCGGACGCCCATGAATAGGGGAATCATAGGACCACAGAATGAATGACACAGAAGCAGGGAGATCCTTGCACTGCAGGTCCCCCAGGTACAGCTTCCTCTCCAGCAGACGAGAACAGTGAGCCTCAGAATAGTGGTACAGTATCACCAATTCTCACTCCAAATCTAGTGAGACTAGTAGTCTGAGGCAGCAGTGCCTTAGATCAGGGGTTTCCAAAATTTTATGTACGAGGGTCACATTGTGTATTTTACAAATATTTGTGGTTGCCCCAAAAAAATAAATCAGTTTTACAAAGGAATAAATAATGTTCAAATGCATGCATACCTTTTACTTGAATTTTTTTTTGTAATCAGCATCAGGCTATTTAGAAAAACAGAAAAAGGTTCAGAGAAGCGAAGAAATTCCAGATAAACTCAACCCTAGCAGTGTCCCCCCTGACATCAGGGTCCCCATCTAAATCCACTCTAGCATTAGTGTCCACACCAAAGTCCACCCTTACATCTGGGTCTCCTCTTACATCAGGCTCCCCAATAAAGCCCACCCTTACATCAGGGTCCCCAACAAAGTCTACCCTCTCATCGGGGTCCCCATTAGAGTCCCCTCTTACATCAGTGTGCCCATCAAAGTCCACCCTTACATCAGGGTCCCCATCAGGCTTCCCAATAAAGTCCAATCTTACATCAGTGTCCCCAAAAATGTCCACCATTACGTCAGGGTCTCCATCAGAGTCCCTCTTACATCAGGCTCCCCAATAAAGCCCACCCTTACATCAGGGTCCCCAACAAAGTCTACCCTCTCATCAGGGTCCCCTCTTATATCAGTGTCCCCAAAGTCCACTCTTACATCAGGGTCCCCATCAGGCTTCCCAATAAAGTCCAATCTTACATCAGTGTCCCCAACAAAGTCTCCCATTACGTCAGGGTCTTCATCAGAGTCCCCTCTTACATCAGGCTGCCCAATAAAGTCCAAGCTTACATCAGTGTCCCCAACAAAGTCCACCTCTTACATCAGTGTCCCCAATAGAGTCTGCCCTTACATTAGGCTCCCCAATAAAGCCCACCCTTGCATCAGGGTCCCCAACAAAGTCTACCCTCTCTTTGGGGTCCCCATTAGAGTCCCTCTTACATCAGTGTCCCCATCAGGCTTCCCAATAAAGTCCAGTCTTACATCAGTGTCCCCAACAAAGTCCACCATTACGTCAGGTTCTCCATCAGAGTCCCCTCTTACATCAGGCTCCCCAATAAAGTCCAACCTTACATCAGTGTCCCCAACAAAGTCCACCTCTTACATCAGGGTCCCCAACAAAGTCTACCCTCTCATCAGGGTCCCCTCTTATATCAGTGTCCCCAAAGTCCACTCTTACATCAGGGTCCCCATCAGGCTTCCCAATAAAGTCCAATCTTACATCAGTGTCCCCAACAAAGTCTCCCATTACGTCAGGGTCTTCATCAGAGTCCCCTCTTACATCAGGCTGCCCAATAAAGTCCAAGCTTACATCAGTGTCCCCAACAAAGTCCACCTCTTACATCAGTGTCCCCAATAGAGTCTGCCCTTACATTAGGCTCCCCAATAAAGCCCACCCTTGCATCAGGGTCCCCAACAAAGTCTACCCTCTCTTTGGGGTCCCCATTAGAGTCCCCTCTTACATCAGTGTCCCCATCAGGCTTCCCAATAAAGTCCAGTCTTACATCAGTGTCCCCAACAAAGTCCACCATTACGTCAGGTTCTCCATCAGAGTCCCCTCTTACATCAGGCTCCCCAATAAAGTCCAACCTTACATCAGTGTCCCCAACAAAGTCCACCTCTTACATCAGGGTCCCCATCAGAGTCCCCTCTTACATCAGGCTAAATGTTGTTCAGCAAACTTTACATGGGCTTCAACATGCTTTTTCTTCAGCAATGGAGTCTTGTGTGGTGAGCGTGCGTACAGGCTATGGCGGTTGGGTGCATTCCTTAGGCCCCTTTCACACTGGGGCGGTTTGCAAGCGCTATTGCGCTAAGAATAGCGCCTGCAAACCGACCCGAAACAGCTGTTGCTGTTCCTTCAGTGTGAAAGCCCGAGGGCTTTCACACTGAAGCGGTGCGCTTGCAGGACGCTCAAAAATGTCCTGCAAGCCGCATCTTTGGCTCGCTATAGGAGCGGTATATTTACCGCTCCTTTAGCGCCTGGTCCCATTGAAAACAATGGGGGAGCGCGCCAAACCCGCCCGCAAAACGCCGCTACAGCGGCGGTTTGCGGGCGGTATTGACCCTTTTTCGGCCGCTCGCGGGGGGTAAAAACACCCCGCGAGCGGCCGCAATGCGCCGCTAAAACGCCGGTAAAGCGGCGCTAAATATAGCGCGCTTTACCGCCAGCGCCCCCACCGCTCCAGTGTGAAAGTAGCCTTATTGTTTTCTTTGAAACAATTGTACCTGCTTATTTCAGGTCTTTCTGAAGCTCTCCACAAGTGGTCCTTGGCTCTTGGCCAACTCTTCTAATAATTATTTTCAATCCTCTGTCAGAAATTTTGTGAGGAGCACCTAGTAGTGGACAGATTATGGTGAAATTATGTTCTTTCCACTTCTGGATTATGGCCCCAACAGTGCTCACTGGAACATTCAGAAGTTAAGAGATCCTTCTGTAACCAATGCCATCAGTATGCTTTACAACAATAAGATTTGTGAAGGTCTTCAGAGGGCTCTTTGCTTTTACTCAACTTGAGATGTTTCTTGTGTGACGCCTTGGTAATGAGACACTATTTTTTTTAAAGGCCATCAGTTGAGAACGAACCAGCTGTTATTAATTAGTACTGACAAGGGGCGGGATTGCTTTCTAATTACTAATAGATTTCAGCTGGTGTATTGGCTTTTCATGCCTTTTTGCACATCTCTTTCTTCAAGTGTTCAATACTTTTTCCATGTGCCATTCCATTTTATTACACATAACTTAGTTTCTGAACGTATTTGTTTTGATGTCTTTGTATGTATGAATTGCATGGGTTGTTACCGACATGTGGGGAACATTTCATGTGGTGCATAGGAACAAGCTAGCTGTAGTAATACATAGACAAACTGGAATCAGACATGACATAAAACTACAGCCACAACATGTGAGCCCATCATTACAAGGCAAGTCACGCAGGGAACATAACTACACTAATACCTATGAAAGGATTGATAGACTCAAAAAAATTGGTGGACTTTATGGGCACATAATGAGGAGGAGGAATCATTAAAAAAAAAAGTATACATTTTATTATAGCGTAGTTAAAAAAACATACAAAACAACACCCTGTATGGACACAGTTACCCAATAATGCAGTTACAGAGGGCTGGATCAAAAAAGTATAAAGATTGACTTGGTAATATATCAAAGTAAAAAGAATTGATCCAGCGATGCCTCCAAGAACTTGCTTGTTGACGCATTTCACTAGAATATTAGCTTCCTCAGGACAGATACTGGGCAGGTGTTGGCTGGAGACATAAAATTACTTAATGAAGTGTTACTAAGGTGCAACGTTTGTTGTCATTGCTATATACTGAGACGTGACATTTTCGATCTCTAGTTTGGCCTTTCTTGCCCTCTGTTGATCGGTGGGCATGTTGTATGGCGAGCACGTTTGGATATGCTGCGTCTTACTCTGACGTTGGCATGTATCCGTGACCGTATGCATGCGTCCTATAGATGCGAGCATGTGACGTGTCGCCCGCGCAGTAATCACGCAGCACGTCACAGCGTCAATTGTTGCATGCGACATGGTGTATGCGCAGTGATCACGCGGTGCGTCATCGCGTCACTTCCCACATGTGATCTGCTTTGTTTTGATCTGTGCCCATTGGTCCACCTTCTAGGGGTCTATGCAGAAGCGCGCCAATTCGGTCAGGTGCGCTAATGCCTCCCCTATTGCCTACTTACTCTTTGGTAATTGCTCATCAGCTCTGGCAACTATTGATGCCGCGGATGGGGTCACGCGACGACATGACGCGTGACATGATGTGCCGTTTTGGCACCAACAATCACGCCCCCTCTGTAAAAGGGGATGTTTGGAGATCTGGCTTACACGCGGAGGGGAAACCTGGAGCAGTGTTTAAGGGTAAGCTTTATTTTTGACAGCGTTTAGGGAACTATTGTGTAATGGTTGTTTACGATCAGCTACTCATGCCATCCATATACTTTTTGTTCCCCTTTTTAGGGGTATATATTCTCTCTCACTTACGTGGCATTATCTGCCAGGGTCTTACCAATAGGCCTTCCCATTTGGGATAAGTGTAATGCTTCTCTCTTTTTTTAAATTTCTTTCTGCATTTAGGTTTTTACCTACTTACATTTTAAGTACCCAATAGGCGTTTATACTCCTTTCCTAGATATGCCATCCATCTTTATAATGGAGGGGACTTTATGCCTACCGAACATATTGGTATTGTAACTTTGGGGCCATATCTGTTACTTTTGGTAAGCACCATCCTCAAACTCTACTCATTTATACTCGGTTTAGAGGGCTAATGCCTAATTGTAGACACTATCTATATTTTCAGAAACGTTGTTTCTGACTAAATAAATATATTATACACACACACTAATATATATAAATATAAAGTGTGTGTGTGTGTCATATATATATATATATATATATATATATATATGACTAAGACGCCCTGTGTAAAGGCAGGTGTCCCAATACTTTTGACCATACTGTGATTGATTGATTGATTGATATATATCAATCTATCAATCAATCAATCAATCACAGTATGGTCAAAAGTATTGGGACACCTGCCTTTACACAGGGCGTCTTAGTCCGTAGGGTTCAATATTGAGTTGGCCCACCCTTTGCAGCTATAACAGCTTCAACTCTTCTGGGAAGGCCGTCCACAAGGTTTAGGAGTGTGTCTATGGGAATGTTTGACCATTCTTCCAGAAGCCCATTTGTGAGGTCAGCCACTGATATTGGATGAGAAGGAATGGCTCGCAGACTGCGCTCTAATTCATCCCATCGGGTTGAGGTCAGGACTCTGTGCAGGTCAGTCAAGTTCCTCCACCCCAAACTTGCTCATCCATGTCTTTATGGACCTTGCTTTGTGCACTGGTCCAAATCATTTGGTGGAGGAGGGATTTGGGGATGTTTTTTCAGGGGTTGGGCTTGGCCCCTTAGTTCCAGTAAAGTGAAATCTTAGGGTCTCAGCATATCAAGACATTTTGGACAATTTCATGCTCCCAACATTGTGGGAACAGTTTGGGGATGGCCCCTTCCGGTTCCAACATGACTGCGAGGGAACATTTTTACAAGTAGTTTTAGGGTTTTCTTTCACTTTAAAATGTGGCTCGTTCTTTGCAGGGCACAGGGACAAGTCCGTAGCTAACAAACTGTTGTCAGCTCCTGGTTCTCTCATAGGACATTTCTTAACCGCTTCCCGTCCGCCGCCTGTACATATACGTCGGCAGAATGGCACGATCGCGACCCAGTCGGGAGCTCCGTGACCACGGCCGCGGGACCAGCGGACCCGATCGCCGCTGTGTCCCGCGATCGGGTCACAGAGCTGAAGAACGGGGAGAGGTCTGTGTAAACAAACCTCTCCCTGCGCTTCCTACACTGATCGGCTATTCCCTGTCATCGGGAAAGCCGATCAGTGACGTCAGACGTCAGCCACGCCCCCTAATGTAAAAAAAAAAAAAAAAACACACACACGTCACAGACCATAACCCCTACACTGCCCCCTAGTGGTTAACTCTTTCACTGCCAGTGTCATTTATACAGGAATCAATGCATTTAAATAGCATTGATTGCTGTATTAATGACAATGGTCCCAAAAATGTATCAAAAATGTCCGATGTGTCCGCCATAATGTCGCAGTCACAATAAAAAAAAATAAAAAAAAAATAAATAAAATCGCTGATCGCCGCTATTACTAGTAAAAAAAAAAATATTAATAAAAATGCTATAAAACTATCCCCCATTTTGTAAACGCTATAACTTTTGCGCAAAACCAATCAATAATCGCTAATTGCGATTTTTTTTTACCAAAAATATGTAGAAGAATACGTATCGGCCTAAACTGAGGAAAAAAAATTTTTTTTTTTATATATTTTTTGGGGATATTTATTATAGCAAAAAATATTGCATTTTTTTCAAAAATGTCGCTCTATTTTTGTTTATAGCGCAAAAAATAAAAACCGCAGGGGGCGATCAAATACCACCAAAAGAAAGCTCCATTTGTGGGAAAAAAAGGACGCCAATTTTGTTTGAGAGCCACATCGCGCAATTGTCAGGTAAAGCGACGCAGTGCCGAATCGCAAAAAGGGGCCTGGTCCTTTGGCTGCAAATTGGTCCGAGGGCTGAAGTGGTTAATGTATTCTCAGTATGGGGCCGACAAACATTAATATACAGATTATGGGGGGGTGAAACACTCAGCCGTTCAGCATGCTGGCCAGACATCTAGTATTTCTAGTCAGTGTATGTGCGGGTCTCCTGTAGAACAAAGAATAATTTCCAAGATCGCACTTTTGTAATAAGCGTCACAGACTGGTAACGGTTTATTGCTTGAAACGATGAACAAAACCTGTACACAAGTATAAAACATATATACACAGCGAATATATACAGAATAAAAAAAATCCTGTGGTTTTATAAACATGGCAGACATGTACTTAAACTAAAAAGTGTGTGACTGTAGGTCAGGATGAGGGAAAATATCACACGCTGTATGTTTGTAGGCTATGATGTTTCCCAGAATCCTCTTCTCTACTTGGCCTGACTTCCACCACACCACCAGAGCTGCAGACCGTTCCCTCCAGCTAGGCCGCGTTTCGGCCGCTCGGTGGCCGGGGACTCGTCACCGCTGTCTTCGGATTCTGGAAACGTCCTCTGCCCCGATGTAGTGGCCAAGATGGGTAGAGAGGGGTGCAGGCTGTGGAGAGAAAACATCTCTATTAGCCTGTGTGTGCCGCAATCAAACATGCCCCTGAGGGAAGCTGGTATATAAGGGGGTGTTTAGTAAATGGGAAAAGTCCCCCACACACACATATTCTCTCGCTCTCTCTCTCAAAAAAAATAAAAAAATAAAAATATATATATATTCTGATATGCTGAATATAATCTCTTTTCAGCAAACTTATCCTCTAAAGACGACCCCAAATGTATCGGTCGAAACGCGTCAGTCATTGTTATACATTATGTAAGGTTGTGTATAATTTCTATGTAATTGAAAAAAATATACATGGGTTTAGAAAAATAGATTTAAAATCAATAAATGACATTTATGTGCACATAATGAGAGGAATCATTAAGAAAAGTATACATTTTATTACAGCACAGTTAAACATATAAACAACACTCTGTATGGACCCAGTTACCCAATAATGCAGTTAGAGGGCTGGATCAAAAGTATAAAAGATTAACTTGGTAATATATCAAAGAAAAAAGAATTGATCCAGCGATGCCTCCAAGAACTTGCTTGTTGACGCATTTCACTAGAATATTAGCTTCCTCAGGACAGATACTGGGCACTTGTTGGCTGGAGACATAAAATTACTTAATAAAGGAGTTAATAAGGGGCAACCTTTGTTGTCATTGCTATATACTGAGATGTGACATTTTCGATCTCTAGTTTGGCCTTTCTTGCCCTTTGTTGATCGGTGGGCGTGTTGTATGGCCATATATGATAGATAATCACGATACCCTCTCAACGTTCCACAATTGGATTTGAATTTTAACTTTAAATCAAATATGGGTACTGCTGTATATACCATGAGCTAACGCTCGGGGAATCTGCCGTAGGTGCTGACCCCAACCTAATCGACGCATTCGTTGGGGGCGCCTACACATATGACTCCTTGCAAGCCCCATTCAGTGGATCGACGTCTAACCCCGGGGTGCTGTTGTGGAGAAAAAAAAAAAAAAGGCACGTGGGACGGACTGACGGTTTTTAAGGAAGCTCTGGCTGAGGGACCTTTTCCAAATACACTGGTAACTATGTGAGAGGTCTATACTGAACATATAACACACACACACACACACACATTATATATATTATATTGTAAAGCGCTGCGTAAACTGTTGGCGCTATATAAAATCCTGTAATAAATAAATAAAATATATATATATACACACACACAACACACACATATATACACACACACACACACACACACACACACACACTCTCTCCAAAAAAAATAAAGATTTTCTGATATGCTAAATATAATCTCTTTTCAGCAAACTTATCCTCTGAAGAAGACCCCAAATGTATCGGTCGAAACGCGTCAGTCATTGTTATACATTATGTAATGCTGTGTATAATTTCTATGTTTGCAAATTCTCTGTATTCGGTATGGCTATGCCCCCCATCAGAGCTCATATATTACTAATATTATACCTCATTTTCTCAATAAAGAATCCATTTTTCTACACCCATGTATATTTTTTCCAATTACTCTACATTGCTGCTAAAAAACAAAAAAAAAAAAAAAAAAAAACCCTGGGGGACTTTTCCCATGTTCTATTCATTTGGGGTGTGGCAGCACCATTACTTCTCCCTATATGCGTCTTCCTCATGCTAGGGGGATGTTTAGTATCTGTGCCAAAATATCAAAATGCATTTAAAAAAAAAAAAAAAAGGGGGGGGGAGGAAATTCTGATTCTTATGCTCATTTTGACACCAGTTTATACAGGAGCAAGAACCAGTATTCAATGTTATCTTATGTGTACATGTACACAGGTTCATTTACTGTAGTTTTTAGGCAGTTGTGTTTATAGGGCTTTTTTTTTTTTTTAAGGCAAAAGAAGAGTTCAGATGCTGAAGTTTCCGGCATTTCAGACGCCAAACGCGGTAACCCGCGTTTCATTTATAGGCGTTTTTCGTTTTTGCCGATTTAAAAAAAATAAAAAAATATAATAATAACAATAATTACATAAATCATTTTTTTTTTAGAAACGCTTCTAAAACGCAAACGCTGCAAAACGCCACTAAACACGGCATGTAAACACGGCAAAACAGACGTTTTAAACGTGGGTTCCTATCCGTCAAGTTGAATCGTTCAGGAGAGGTTGTAAAAACGCCCCGTGTACATGAAGCCTAAGAAGTCAACTCACTCAGGCAAACTTCATGTAGGTCCTGCTGGCCAGGATTTGAACCGACGATCTTGGTTTTGCAAGGCAGAAGTGCCAACCACTAAGCCACTGTGCTGCCCAACTTGTTTATTCCTTCTACAGGGATGCCAGGGTCTCAAAAAGGAGCATTAATTGGAAGTCGGTCCCTCTTTTTTTGTCTCCATTCTTCTGGGAAGGCTTACCTGTAGAAATGTGTGTTCATTTAGCACAAAGAATGTTTGTTGGGGGTCAGGTGCTGATTTTGGATGAGAAGACTGGGTTATCCATTAGCAATCCAATTCATCCCAAAAGGTGTTCAGTGGGGTTGAGTTCAGGGCTCTGTACCGGCCACTTCTAACACAACAAACGTATGGAGCTGGCATTGTACACAGAGGCACCTGGTACAGTAATAGTGGAACAGACCAAACGGGACTTCTACAAAACTGTTACCAACACAGCAATTGAACCAAAGCGCTAAACCTGTAGAGCCAATAGTCAACTTAAAGGGTTTGTAAACCCTCATGTTTTTTCACCCCTATGCATTAAGGTGAAAAAACACCTGTCAGTGACCGGCCCCCCCAGTTTTACTTACCTGAACCCTCTAACTTGTCCCACTGGGACACGCTCTCTCTCTTCCCAGGGTTCTCGGCTCTTGATTGGATAGATTGATAACAGCAAAGCCATTGGCTCCCGCTGCTGTCAATCAAATCCAATGACGCATGCGCCGGGGGTGGGGCCGAGTCCTACAGTCGGCATCTATGGATGCCAAATGCTGGACTGGGGAGAGCGCTTCTCTGATGTGGGGAGGAGCCGCGAGAGCCGGCGAGGGACCCCAGAAGAGGATGTTCTGGGCCACTCTGTGCAAAACGAATTGTACAGTGGAGGCAAGTATGTTTGTTATTTTTTTTTATACACAAACCTTAAGTGTTGGTTCACACTGAGGCAGCACGACTGCCGCAGGCAACCCGGACACGACAGCTGCGGCGACTTGAAAAACGACTTCTCTATAGAAGTCAATGCAATTCGCCTCAAGTCGCCCCCAAAGTCGCACAGGAACCTTTTTCTAAGTCGGAGGGACTTGTGTCGCGCCGATTAGACCGGTTCCATTGTACAGAACGGGACGCGACTTGTCAGGCGGCTAAAATCGCCAAAATCAGCAGGGGATCAAATTATAATACATACATACATATATATATATATA